>JADAXU010000107.1:0-80404 GCA_018340775.1 Taxus wallichiana var. yunnanensis | reverse complement strand
TTGTTTAGATGAATTAATTACTCAAAATTCAAAGCGTGGAATCTTGGAATAAAATCCAAAATTTCAAGACTCGTTTTGTCACAATTTGACATTCATGGTGTGCTTACTAAAAATAACATGTCTCCTACATAGTTATTACTTTTAACAAACCATTTGAATATTCCTTGAAGAATATGGTGAACAAGAGGGAGTATAGCAGGAAAAGTCATCAAATAATTCATCTCACCTCACAATCCGCACTTTACTAAAATAGCAAGTTGTTCTAAAAGGGAAAGTTTGGCACAATGGGACATTAAGGAATGATCATTCAGGTCAACATCATCATGCAATATCATCATAGGAATTTATCATGGGGAATGCAAGATTCACCTTAGATAATTCAACAGTGTCTCCCGACACTCACTCCTCCATGACTTGAATTACAGGAGTGCCTTGTGTGGGGTATAAGGTATAATCATCGGAAGCACCATTCAACATTGTTTTTAAACACTCATTCCAAAGCATCTGTGAGCCCATTTGAAGGATTTTTCCATGAGTTTGAAGATTCAGAGTTTCATTGCATCATATATTTCAATCAACGAGGATCATCAGACTTCATCAGGGGCAACATCTTCTCCTCTTCTCGCTCTTCCCTCTCCCCAACTTTCTCTCTCTTCAAATGTTCTAATTCTTCATTGGGGTTTGCACTTTTTGATATTCCTTTAAGTAACCTAAAAGTGACTTTAGAAACATAATGTAAATTTATTCACCTTTATTTTATAAAAGGGACTTAAATATTTGATAGGAATACGAATAGTCTAAAGTTAGTAATAAGGCATATGGAGGGTTATGAGAAAGACGATAAGTCACCTCTCATTCTATAAACCGTAAAGCCATTCCCATTTCAAAGGGTTGTTCATTAATTTTTAATCTCAAGAGTTCATTCTACGTTTTGGGAAAAAATGAGATATCCAAATTCTTCCTTCCCCCTTGTCAATTTCCTCCATTTCTCCACTATGTACAAATTTTTTTGAGAAATTAATATAAGAAGAAGGAGTTTCTAGCTTGCTTTGAATAAGATATTTATTGATAATTTGTGTTCATAAAATTTCATTGGGTCTTAATGATGCTTAAAAAGTTTTTATTCTTATAATTTATGCATGTGATGATACTTCTAACTAGTGTGTGCAAGAATTTGTTTTCCTACCTATAACATTAGTTCTCCTACCTCTTTTCTCACTCCCATTTCCCAATCTATAGAAAAATTCCTCTCTTGCAGGTATCTACAAGATTTACCGCAGGTTAGTGGAGTGCCCTTGTTGGATCCCGATTGAAATCCCATCACATAAATCCATGTCTTCTCACGCATGCATATATGACAAGCCGCACCGGTTAAGTAGAGAGACTTAGATTCCAGAGCGTTACAAGAAATCCACAAGTTTTTCCACTCAACAAATTTTCTTACCACAGATTTTTGGTGCCCATTATGGGGCAGATTTAGAAGCATCTACACCCAAAATACGACTATAAGGTCTTAAAATATAAAAAAATGAAATATTGAAAAAACCAAAATAAAAAAGTTGAAAATTCATTGTTAAAAGACACACTACTAATTAATGCATGTGTCTTTTCACATTCCACGCTGTCTTTTCATATTCCCACTATAAATCTTCTTAGTGCCAAAATTTGAAAATGGATTTTTTGAAGAAAGAGCTAAAATACAAGAAGAAGAAACAATGATAGATGAAGAAGAAATACCCCACCCATTGTTCCATTGGGAAGGAATACATGCCCACTTTCTCTTGAACTCCCTCTTCACGATCTACCAATGGGTTTCCTGAAATAAATTTCCAAAGTTCAAGGGTGAAAACACACAACATCTTGAAGAAGACATTGTTGCTTTCACAACATATGGAATTCTTGGTGTCCAACATGAAGATGTTGTTTTGAAATTGTTGTTTGAGTCCCTCCAATAAAACGTAATAGAATGGTTTTACCTCTTGCCTTTCGATCAATCACGGGTTGGAATGACATCAAGGATTCCTTCAAGAGAGATTTAAATCAGTTGAATATTGTCAAGACCTCCTGGTGCAGTTGGCTCAAATAGAGAAAGGAGAAAATAAAACCATGAGAGAATTCATGGCTCATTTTCAATGGTCACTTTATAGGATACCCGAAGAGGATTCACCATCTCAAAACAATGTCAAGAGATTCTTCATCAATTCTCAATCATCAGAAGTAAGATTTTTGTTGTGAAGAGCCCAACCAAGGTATATTATAGGAGCACAAAGGATGGCCATTGAACTTGATGATGATCTCATCCTCTCTAAAAATATCACAAATCCATCAAAGGAATAAACCCAACATCCTGGAGATGAGAGGACCAATCCATCACTGCAAAAATAAGAAAATAAAATGACATCATTAAAGAGGGAAATATTTGAATGAGTGTCTTCCCAAAGAAGAAACAAAAAATCAGATCGCAGGAGCACCACAAGGCTTTCCTTGGAGGCCCCACTTGTCATGTAAATTGTAGGCATAAGAAAGACAAAGAGAAAATTGAACAAGAAAGTGTAGGTGGTGATTTCCTAGAAAGTGATGAGTTTGAGAAAGATACACAAATCATATTCTCTCGATTATTCGGATGTGATGAAGAGGATGAAGACGCTGCACCTAGCTTCTCATGTGTGATATTCACTCATTTTCATTATGATAAAAGAGCATCTCCCTCCCCTACTGCAAAAGTAAAGAAGGTTTATGATCCTCCTGTGGAGACTCCGCATAGTAAAATAATCATTCAAGGACCCCTACTTCCATCTTCCATGAAGTTTGCATTGTTGGATCCTGGTCTCGTGTAGCAAGTAAGAAGGCTCCCACAATCCCAAGTAAGTATTTTGATGTATCTTCCAATTCTAAATCTAAATATTCTCCTTTAAAATCCCTAGAGTACCTTTCGAAATACCCTCTCATCCTAAAAAATCTACTCCTACTTCCAAACCTATCCTAAATCTAAAAGAAGTCCCTACACCCCTTTTTCTACATCTGCTCCTTTGAATTCATATAATATGTAAACAAATCCAAAGTGTAGATTACTCAAACAAAAAAATTGTGGACTCATCTGAACAATTTTAGAGGTTCCTTCGATATATCAGGAGTGGTAGTATAACAGCTAATGTTATAACTTCTAGTTCCAAAAGCATGCTACCAAACTCACCTAAACCTCCCTCATAGAATATGATTTATTTGAGTCATCAAATACGGATAAAATTGAACCTTTATATGCCTCCCTTCTTGTTAGAGAATATGTACTAAATAATTTCATAATAGATTTGTGTGCCTCAAACAACATCATCCCTTTGAAGTTCACCAAGGCTCTCAAACTTACCATGACTCCACCTAGTGGCTCTTATTACTCTTTGGAGTCAAAAGGGGGTCCCATTTATAGGGAAGGTCAAAGATGCACAGGTGGCTCTTGCCATATTTCAAGAAAAAAAAGTTTCAGTGATGATTTTGGTAGTAGACATCCAAATCTTGTTTAGAATGTTGTTAAGCAGAAATTTATATTGAGACTTGGGGAGAATTAAGATGAATTGGTCTTCTATAACCATACCGGTGAAGAAGATGAGGTACATGGTATTAAATTCCGAATCCACTGGAAGCTAAAATTTTGTACTAGTGTAGTAGGTAGATGAATCACTTTGTGGAAACTAAGGAAGAAGATTATAGCCCCATATTGATAGGTCCTGAGATGCCTTGCACAGAGAGATTTGGACTTTGAAGAAGCATTAAGAAGATTTGAGTTACAAGTGAGCAGCCCTGAATTTCTAGATGATGCAGACCATGAGGAAGAGGAGATGGTTCTCGATGATTTTCAAGAAGAAAAATCAGCTTATATGTTTTTCCAAGATGATGAGTTATTCTCATTCCCATTTGGGGATGAAGATGATCGAGTCGGAGCCACTATGGAGATTAAAAATCATCTTTTGATGAGCTCATGAAATGTTTCAAATAAATGTCTATATAATAAATGATTAGAGCCACAAAAAAACTAAATATCCTAAGCTCATTCTTGAGCTTCGATGCAACCAAAATCTGCAAGATAAGCGTGAAGCTGATTTAGACGCCTTGACCAATGTGGAGGTTGGTCATATTGATATAAGGAAAGATGAAAAATATGATTCCACTATTAATCTAATGATTGATGGATGCAATAACGAAATGGATATATTTTCTTTCCCATTTGAAAATGAAGACTCTTTCCATGATGAAGAAATTGAATATGGGCATTATGGGGCCTTTGAAGTTGAAGCTCCTCTGGAAAAGGAGTGATAAAATGTAATGATTCTAAAGATGATGAAGTAATCCTGTAGATAGTTTCCTTGAGTAGCAAAATAATGATTATTCAAAGGTGTATAAAGAGGAGCTGCAAGAAATGAGAAAGCATAACTCCGTGAAAGAAATATTTGATGCAGTAGAAGTTTTCGAAGACCCTGAGCTGATTATTGATCTCTTCATGCATGTCATGGACATACAAGAAAAGTATGAGGTCGCGTCCAATCCTCTCCGTCAGTACTCAAACACCTCATAGTATAGTAAAGCATAAGGATGAGTCTAAGGTTTCTCATGGAAATGAGGTCGATAAGCATAGAATGGGAAATAAAATATTTGAGAATGTTCAAGTAATTTGAATGAAAAGAAGCCCTGTGGGTAGTGATAGCGTACTCGATTAAGAATCATCTATATGGATAAACATGGAAGGCAACTAGCATAAAACCAATTTTAAAGAGAATGAAGAAAATGAAATTTCTAATAAAGGACATTAGAGATCAAAAATCTCACATGGAATCAATCCTACCAAGTAGATAGATAATTGTGAAAGTAAATGGATTTCATAAGTAGCTAAAGAGGGGAGGCTACTTTTTGGAACCCGTTAACGGCTTCGTAGAACATCATCATTCGATGTTTCCTCCTTAGGGTAACTTTTGAGAAATGAAAAGTACCTCGGTGAAAGTGGGTTGTCCCCCACCTTATACCATAGGATATTTCTAGGTGTGTTTCCCTTTCTGTTGTGTGTCATGTGTTTCCTTTCCACCATTTTGTATGTGTGTGTTTCCTTCTTCTAGTCTTTCTTTCTTGAAGTTTTACATGAATCAAGGCCCAATGGAAACGACACTAGTTAACAAATTATATGGTCTAAAATTTAGATTTTGGGAGTTCTCATGCCATGTCTTCACTTCACTCAGTCCATGTCATGTCCCCAAGCTAGAGCCAATTTTTGTCCTACAAAAGTGTAATAGGGAAATTGACAATTTTTTAGCATGACAATTATACCCAGTGTCAAATTTTTCAAGTCCTATCATTTCAAGACACCTCAAGTCAAATCCATCAGTTTTTCACCCGTAATTTTATGTAAAATTAGTCCCTATGTGATTTAGGAAATTCAATTTATTCCCCGAGTGATGTTAGGAATTTTTGAAAAGATGTTATCTTACGGCGATCCTGGGAAGGGCTATCACTGGCCTTCGCAAGACTGGATCAACCCCCCTGGAGCAGAACGTCGGGAAAAATTAAACATGGAGGTGAATTGAATACCTTATAACATCATGGAAATTATTTTGGAAGGTTTGGTGAAGTTTTGAAGGACTTGGAGAAGTCTGAGTAAAAATGGGTTCACAAGAAGCCTAGGCGTATACAAACCTAAACCAACCACTTGGCTTCAAAAGAATATTTCGAGAGATCCGATGGACTTAGAAGTAAAAAAAAACATCTTTATAAAGAGGATTCCAAGTCCTAAATGATTAAGAATTCATATTTTTTTACAACACATTGGCGCATAGGATTTGCAGGTAGTTTTTCTTAAGCATAAACAGAGTCTCAAATCCCAAATCTAATTTTTTAGGGATCATATGGATGAATGAAGACATGATATCCCCACCATTGAATTTAAAATTCCATTTATAGTCAAGATCATATAAATTTTTACAAATAAATTCCACTTGGAGCTCAAGTTATCATCATTCCAAGTTACCCTCTTAAAGGGAGTTCAGGAGTTAGTCATTTTTAGGAGGACACATGTCATCACCAAGATCCTGGTGGGATGTCATGTCCGTGACCTCCCTAAGGTCAGGTACACCAACCTTGGAAAAGTTCACCCAGCCCCCATGTGACCTCTGGGACCCTCATGTGACCTCCAGACTTGACAGTTCGGGACCCATGTGTATTGTTGGAGAATCCATTCCTTGTCGTCGGATCAAGCATCGCATGTCAGCTCTAGGACCACCATGGAATTTTATGTCCCTCATCTCCCTAAGTTCAAGAACATGAAGCATGGAAAAATTCACCCAGTCCCTATGGGGATTGTTTTAGTCATCCATGTGACCAACTTTCGGTGCTTGGTGCTTTAAATTAGATTTTGAGCACTCATTCCCTATCGTCGATCAACTGCTACGTGTCGCCATCTTTCTCATTGTGGAAATTGATGTCCCTCATGTCCCTAATGTCATGGAAATTAGGGGAAAAAAATTTCACCCAACTCCAACACAAAAATTGAAAAAAATCCAACTATCTATTGCTTCTTGTTGCATCTTGTTGCTTCTCCATTACTAGAAGAAAACCGAAGAGAACACCACCACCACTCCACCATTGCTAAAGCTTAAACTAGATCCATTACAACAAATTATCCTTAACTCCATGATGTCACATAGGTATCATAAGAATAATTCATTGAGATAAGAAGAAGAAATGAAGAACAGAGAAGAAGAAACGGTGAAATCCCCATTTCCATGAAATCTAAATTTGAAGAAATCTTCCAAACCGGAGCATGGATTGACAAACCATCTATTGCTGAGTTATTATCTCTTAAAGGCCATTAAAAAATAATATTCAAACCTCCAATTTTTAGAAAGGAATTATCACAGTGAAGAAAACCTCTTCCGGTTCTCTGAGGGAAAATCTTTATTTCCCATCAAGTAGGTCGCCGGATTGAAGAGAAATTTCACGTGAATCACCATAATGAAAAAACTATCGCAATGGAGTTGATTTCATCATGAAAAGATTAAACTCATACCTAAAATTTCAATCTCCATTAATGGCCACCATGACACAGTAGTGGAAAAAATCAGTGAGCTACCTCTCCACTTCTCAAGGTTCCAGTGGGCAAAATCACACGAAAATTGGAGGGAATGATCGTTGAAAAATCTAGTTTCACGTGAACTAGTTTTCATGCCATGAAGTCCCTATTTTTTAGGGATATGGAGGGATGTGTTTTTTTCAAAATTCTTCCCTCTTCAAAGAAATTTTAAAATTCCCAAAGATTCTGCGCGAAATAATCCAAATTCGGAGGAAGGATCTCCAAAAATCTAGTTTCTCTCAAACTAGTTTTTGCACGATGAAGTCCCTACTTTTTAGGGATATGGAGGGTTGTGTTTTTGTCATTATTCTACCCCTACCAATGAAAATATAATTTTCCCACTTGTTTAGATGAATTAATTACTCAAAGTTTCAAAGCATGGAATCTTGAATAAAACCCAAAATTTCAAGACCCATTTTGTGTAATTTGACATTCATGGTACACTTACTAAAAATAGCATGTCTTCCTGCATAGGGGTCTATTACTTTAGGTAATCCACAATTTTAAGATTCCATGAAGAATTTGGTCAACACGAGAGGAGTATTGTAGGAAAAGTCATCAAAGAGTTCATCTCAACTCGCAATCCACACTTACTAAAAATAACAGGTTATTAAAAGGGCACGTTTGCAATGGGACATTAAGAATGATCATTTAGGTCAAGATAATCATGATATATTATCATAGGAATTTCTCATGGTGAATGTGAGATTCAGCTTGTATAATTCAAAAGTATCTCTGACACTCACTCCATGACTCGAGTTATAGGAGTATCTTATATGGGGTATAAGTTGTTGTCATCGACAACACTATTCACTAGTGTTTTTAAAGAATCATTCCAAAGCATCGATGATCCCATTTGAAGGAGGTTTGCATGAGTTTGAAAATTTATAGTTTCATTGCATCAAAATTTTCAATCAAAGAAGGATCATCACACTTTATCAAGGGTAACATCTTCTCCTCTTCTCTCTCTTCCCTCTCCCAACTTTATCTCTCTTAAAATGTTCTAATTCTTCATTGGGGTTTACACTTTTTGATATGCCTTTACGTCACCTAAAAGTTACTTTAGAAACATAATGTAAATTAAATCACCTTGATTTTATAAAAGAGACTTAAATATTTTATAGGAATACACATAGTCTAAAGTTAGAAATAAGGCATATAGAGGGTCATGAGGAAGATTATAAGTCACATCTCATTCTATAAATTGTAAAGTCATTCCCATTTCAAATGGTTTTTCTTTAATTTTGTAAGCTCAAGCGTGTATTATACCTTGAGAGAATAAAGGACATATCTGAATTCTTCCTTTCCCCCCTTCTCAATTTCCTTCATTTCTCCACTATGTACAACTTTTGTTTGAGAAATTAATACAAGAAGGAGTTTCTAGCTTTCTTTGACTAAGAGATTTCTTGATACTTTGTGTTCATCAAATTTAATTTGATCTTGATGATGCTTACAAAGTTTTTTCTTGTTAAAAATGCATGTGATGATACTTCTAACTAGTGTCTACAAGAATCTAATTTCCTACCTGCAACATTAGTTCTCCTACCTCTTTTCTCACTCCCCTTTCCCTCTCTACAAAACAATTCCTCTCTTGCACATATTTGCAAGATTTACCAGATATTCATTGGAGTTCCCCTATTGGATCCCTAGTTAAAAGGCCATCACAAAAATCCACATTTTCTCATGCATGCATATATGGAAGCTACATTTTTTAAGAATAGGGACTTAGATTCCTAGAGCATTTGAAATAAACCCACACGTTTTCCACTCGAGAATATTTCTTGCCAACAAAATTTAACTTTCATTTTTCTATCTCCTTTTATTCTCCTATAGTAAGAATAAAATTTCTCTTCTATTACGCCCTACTCATTAGATCTAGTTAACAAAACATCATCCGATTGCACTTTATGAGCTAGTACTAATATTTATTCATTTGCCATTCCTCTAACAACCCATAAATAAATTGGCTATGAATCTTGCCAGTGAATTTAGCTAAAATTTAACCTAATTATATTTAATAGGTGAAAAAGAAAGGCCACACGATATAAAAATTTGAAATGTATTTGTCCATTTATTCCATATATCTATTTCACTGATTCTTAGACGTTTCTTTGAAAATGAAGAAACAAATAGGGTAATGGGCATAGGAGGAATACCTATTGAAATGTTGGTTGATAGGTTATTGTGCGTGTGTTGACTCCTTGATCCACAACTGATCGTGAGAGATTCCTTTTGGCTGGGAGGAACTACTTGAAATAAAAAGCAAGACCACCAGAAAGAGTTAAACAATATATGCACTGGACTGCCTAGTGTATCCTAGATCCAGGAAGTGTGATATTTCCTAGATGGCTGTCAATCCACTATTTAAAACAATTTAATGCTGGTAATAAAGTAAATCCTATTGTAGTAAAAATGATTTAGGTATCTCATTTAAAACACTAAGAAAGATATAATCTAATAAGCTAGGTTAAAATAAGATCGAAGGTCAAGTTACTTAGTTCTAGGTCTCTGCGGTCCGACAGAGGTCTTAGGCGAGTCAAAGGTGACTAAGGGTGATGTGGGAATAGGTAGGTTTATTCTTGTTTTGGGCTAAATTTACAAATATAGAGACCGATGCTAGTTAAGGGTGACTAGTGCCGGTTAGGGAGAACTGGTGCCGGTCATTGTGGAATCTTGGGAGTGTCACAAAAACAAACTTTAGATCTCCCTTATGATTGTTTAAAGGACTAGGATGGTCAAAATGAGGTGTTAAGCTATTTTGATGGGATTTGGCAAGGTTTTAATGGGGATATGGAGGGGTGAGTATTGAAGGAGGTCAATGGGTGGCTAGGAGGACAAAAGATGAAAATAAAATGATTAAATGAATGAACTAGAGGATTAAATGTTCTACTTACTTGGAATCTAGTTACGGACATATGTGAGTGAGGAATGAAGGTGTTGGTAAGAGGTTGAATGTTGCAGAGGATCACTGAATGTTGGGGATCACTTACATGGGCTGTATGTGCTCTCCTTCTTACCTGATTAGATCAAACTGTGTTGGGTGGTTGTTGGATTAATGTTGGATGTCTATGTAAGAGAAAATGCTTGATCTCCTTCCTTGCATGCATGTTCTTGCAGAAACTTGTTCTCAAAATATGTGATATCTCTCAGGAATCTGCCAACCTATTTCCAACCTCAAAAATAAGTTTTTTTTGGGGATTAAAAGGTGACTAATGAAGGTTACGATTTACCGCGGTGGTTAAGGTTAACAGGTTATAAAGGCGTCGGTTAGGGCAAGGATTTTCTAGGTTTACTAAAATAGGAAAATCCCCTTGATTTTTGGGATCTCGTGTCATTCACTCAAAGAGTAGACTGGAAGCTTCCTTTAAGCATGTGAGAATGTGGTTAGAGGGAATGTAGGCATTTTTTTAGGGTTTACGTAAGTCTTAGTTAGTTATGGCAAACTTACTAAGAATAGGTCTTAGGGTGAGGTGGCTAGATGAGGTGGATATGTGGACATTATCCCAATTAAGATATTTAAATAATAAATATGGTGAGGATAATGAATTAATTTAATTAATTAAATTAATATTATAGTGAGGTGAAGGGGGCCATGGCTAGGTGAATGTGTTCAATAGTGTTTATTTAACGAGGGACCAAAGGGGAGTGTGACCTAATTTTGGTGTCTATATTTTGCCCATTTTGTTGCGTAACTTGTATTGGTAAGTGACGCTAAAAAATAAGATGTGGTTGCCCCATGTGTGGGTGAAGGTGATCCCCTCAAGCCTAGGAACCGAAGAGGAAGAAGGTAGAAGTGGTGAGTGGTTTAATAAAAGGTGAATGTGATGAAGAGGAAGGTGGGTAATGGGGTAAAAAAGGAAAAAAGGTCCACTCGGGTAATCTAGGTAATGGGTCGGGGCCAAAGTTAGTAACATTCAAACACACCTAAATGTATAAACTATAACATGCTACCATGTTGAAGAGTGGGAAAACTCTACATTTCTAAGGTCGATAGGTTTATCCAAACAAGGTTGAAGTGATTACGTATCCAAGGTGTAGGATATGGTCAAGAAACACGATGCGTAGTCAGGTGCGAGAACGTTTAGGTGTGTTCTGTACACCAAAAGTAGGGTCGAGATAAATGGTCATGACAAGAGAGCAAGGTAAGGTCATTAGGTCAATCAAACATAGGTAATAGTGCCAGGTATAATGAAAACATGGGGTCAAAGGTCATGGTCGATAGTCTAGGTCTAAGAATCTAGGTTAGGGCATGAGTAGGGCCAAGGAATGGGAAAAATAATGAGTCCCCAAAGGAGGACAAGGTTAGGAAGTTACTTATGAGGTCCATGGGGGTGAGGTAAATGGTTTGGGTAAATGTGGGGTGGGGTAAATTATCATGGTAAAAGTTAGTGGTGGAAAAAAAGGATTGATGAGCGGGGTAATAGGGTAAAATTTATGTCAATTTGCAAGAGAGGGTGACCGATGTCTATCAAGGGTAACTGACATCGGTAGAGTGTAACTGACCATGATAAGGTAGGGCATGTGACTGATGGTGGTGAAGGTAAAACTAGCATTGATTAGGTCAAGTTTATTATAATAAAAAAATTCATGTTTTTGTTATTCATTTTTCATCTAGTGATTTGAGAAAACAACGAGAGAGAGAGAGAAAAGAGAAAAGTGTCTAGATGGAATGGAGAGTTGAGTTAGTGAGTAGAATGGTGGTTGATTGGTTGGTGAGAGTTGGGTCCACGGATCGGTGTGTGTGGTTTGATTGGTTGGAGGCACGGGTAGAAATTTGGTGATGGTAGAGGCCAGAGAGGGATTGGGCAAGCCACGAGTGTAGTGGCCAAATGTGCCACAACAACAAAGGAAATATGATGAGGTAAGCATCTAACTCTTGTTTTATTTTGTTAAATAGATTAGGTGATTTGGCAAATTGGGTAAAAAATAAAATTTGAAAATGGGAGGGTAAATTGAGTAAAATAGGAGTGGGGAGAGAGATAAGTGGGAGAAGAGGGGAGGGGATGAGGTGTAGGGGAGTTGTAGGTGATGTTGGGTGGGTAGAAATGTCAGGGGTGGTAAATTTTTGAGAAGGGAGGGTTTGCGGGTCACGGGTTTTCCGCAATAATAGTGACCGGTGTCGTCAAGTTTAGCCAATGTCGGTAGGGTTAAACTGATATTAGTCACGAAATGGGTGGTATGCCGGTTTAGGGGTGATCGGGGTCGGTTAGAGAAAACATGCACCCTTTGGTTGGGTTTTAGAAAGTAATGGGCCAAAAGTGCCACGGGTTGGGTGGTTGAGATCGGTAGAGGTAAAATAGGGTGCGGAAAAATGAAAGTGGGTGTGTATGGGTATGATAAATGTAGATTAATTTTTTTTTTGTATTGGATGCGAGGAGAGATCAGTTCACGTATGCGGGACAAGGTTATACCCCTATTCATGATAGTTCACACTGCAGTGACCCCGAGGAGCTATAACATGTGAGTCGGTGGGCACGAGTGGGGTCCGATGCTCTCGGCATGAAGTCCGGGAGATGAGTCTAATGGTCGCTCTCATTGATAGATGAGATTACGCAACCAACATGTTCCACCTACCGATGGGTGAGATGACAGTCACCACGGAGGACGTGTTCGGATTATGTGCCTACCCATATTAGGTCTACTGAGGTCTATTCAATTTCCTCTAAGCCTTAGAGAGTTGATGTTGATGGTGTTTAGAGAGGGGATGGCTGAGCTGACCTTCCATAGCATTGCAGCTAGTCTTGTATGGAGAGATGTACCTAGCTTTGTCAAGGAGATGAGCTTTGGTGGTTCTATTGATGGAGGAACCGTGTTACTTTACATTGCGGATGTAGAGGGAGGTATATTTCCCCACTCATTGATGGGGTACTACACGACATGATGATAGATCAAACACACATTTCCTAGGCACCGGCATTCTGGTGTAATTATACGAGGATTTATGGGCATATGGATGGCTATGCAGTAGGTTCATCCTATGTTGTACCTTTTACTTCATTGTTGGGCTTATGAGCACATAGTTTTGTGCATGGCCGGTAGGGATGCCCTGAGAAGATGCATTTCCACCGAGATTTGTGTGGGTGGGAGTACAGTAATGGGTGCTACTATTAGAGAGTGGAGATCAGACAGGCCCACATATAATGTGGCTTATTTTGGCATTTATTGGAGGGTTTTCCAGTGGACATCATATGGAGACACCGTATGTGAGCTTCCCATCATATAGGCATATGCATGATGAGCTAGTTGAGCTCTAACTATTGAGATGGATTTAGGATCGCCTGTTGGGGAGCACGATATGATCCTAGTTGTGAGTTAGGAAAGATTTTAGGTTGCTATAGGACATACCTCCACCCTTCCCTCGTACAGGAGAGATGACATGGAGAGGCCCTTACCTCTACAAGAGAGGCCAAGACAGTGCCCACACAGGTAGGAGGAGCAGGGAAGTGGACTGATAGATTGATGATCTTTGGGATCACGGAGACAAATATAGATAGTGGTGGACGGCACATTTATGAGCCATACCACCCGAGGCTAGGGCAATGCCGATCTAGTCACCATCAAGGTGCGAGAGGGATGCCCTATAAGGGTAGGTGGTGACACGATTACCCAGTTGGGTATGGTGCGAGACACATCTTGCCCGGCTCGAGAGGTGGAGGAAGTAGTGGAGTTACATGTATGTGGTGGCAAGTCTTCAAGTCCGGAGATGGCCGGGGTGGGGATGGAGAAAAAGATGGGGATGATGGTCGAGTGGCTTCCCTACAAGCACAATTGATAGGGTTGCAAGGCCATTTTGCCACATCTCGGGCCCAAATTGGGGCTTTACTGAAGCCCGAATACATGCATAGGGACAGGGGAGGATGGCACCACCACAGGCACTAGGATAAGGTCCCAGTTCACAAGAAAGGGGCGGGAAAGAGTCCCGGGTAGGTACAGAACCGAGGCCTATGGGGCCACCACAGACCATGCCCATATCTATGTTAAGGGATGCCCTAGGTGAGGCCGGATACTACTAGGATCGATTGATGGTAGCGGGGATATACTTTCTATCCTATGGAGAGTACCAGGCATAACGAGGCCTTGAGTGAGAGGACTAGGTCCCACACTCACAGTGTAGATAGCAGGGGGCCATTGAGCTCGAGACAGATCGAGAGAGGTCACCAGCGTATGGATACCAGCTCTAGGAGAGGCACCAAGTAGGGGACCCGCCACCACCTATGATGGGTGGGGACATGTTAGGAGTCGCACAAACAGGCCGAGGAGGCGAGAGGCAAGTGATACTGAGATATGGAGGATATCCGCCGAGATGCCTAATATATGGCTCCTAATTTTTGATGTATTGTAGTTATTTTTTGATATATACTAGCCCTTATGCCAAAGATAGTGAGGATATATGAATGTTTTTGTATATTTTGAGCATATACCTATGCAAAAAAGATTTTGTATTGGTTTATTTTTTATATATGAGACCAACATGCTGCTGATGACATTTTGTCGGCCTACATGCTTTGAAGATAGTGATGGATATCCATGATATTGTTTATTTATTTACTAGCCTATATGAGGATTATGAATGTTTTTGTATATTTTGACATATACCTACGTGCAAAAAAGATTTTGTATTGGTTTATTATTTTATTGTATATGAGACCGGCATGCTTATTGATGACATTTTGTACTTGAGTATCGGCCTACATGCTTTGACGGTTTTGAGATAGCCATGATGGGATATCCATGTATATTGTGTGGAGACACACATATTTATCTATATGATGAGATACATGAGATGCTTGATTTTTGGTGTTTTGATGAGACCTTTGATTTGTTGTTGTGATATGGATGGAAATTAGGTGAGTTAGGAATGATGGAGTCGATTCTTAGGCATGGATCGGAGTCAAGTTCTTTAGGCATGGATCGAGTCGGGTCATAGGCATGGATCGAGTCGGGTTTGTTTAGGCATGGATAAAACGGGTTGGTTTAGGCATGCATCAAGTTAGGTTTGTTTAGGCATGGATCGAGTTAGGTTTTTCTAGGCATGGTTGATTTAGGTTTGTGGTCTAGGCATGGTTGAATTTAAATTGTTTGAAGTTGTGATTCATTAATTTGTGCAATGAAAATGATATGGGTCATGTTGAAGATGTTTTTATAATATACGCATGATGATTATAGAGAAATGGTAATCGTAAAAAATGTATGGTGTGATGAAGATAAAAATGTTAAGCAACATGTTGTTTGTTTGGTTTAATTTCCAAATTTTTACATAAAAAAGAAACTAAGTGGTGTAAAATACAATTTAGGAAGATGAAAGATGAATTTTTAGGGTAGAGAGTGGTCGAGCTAACCTTCAATGACCCCATGCCCTCGAGTGCTTCCTACATAGTCCCAATGAAAAGGAAACTCAAGCCGATGTAGTTCTCCCATAAGCTAGGGAAGAATATGAGGAGGTATGAAAATTAGTTGTTAGGTTTAGGCATGATGGGTTGAGGTCATTAGGTGTGAGTGGGTTATAGGCAAAATGGTAAAGGTGATGTCGATTGTAGTTGAAGAAAAAATACCCCAAAGGTAAGCGTCGAGGACCAAGTCCTATATAAGGTAATCAAAATGTAAATAAAGACAGTTAAAAGATAATAGGGGGCAATAAATCCACCTAATTGGTGAGGATCATACTGAGTAGATCATACCTTGGAGAAAGTGATGAACATAAGACCCTAAAGACATTGCATGATTGATTATTCTAAGGGTGAAAAGTAGTCACATGATCACCAAATGTCTTGGTTTCAAAGAGGTCCCTTGAGGCGGTAGGAAATGGGAGTGGGAATGGTGAGAAGTGTGAAAGGTGGTTAATTTTTTATATGGAATGAGGTAGCATGGTCATTGGGCAAGAGATCCAAGGTCACAATGGGCAAGTCCATGACTAAATTTTTTTCTATTTTGACTTGTATTTGAGATAGACTAATGATCGATGTGGGAAGTCTATATGGGAATGAGGAAATGAACTCCTTGAGGTCTTCGTGAAGCTGATTGATGCGGGAAGCTTCAAATTCTCTTTACTTTTTTTTAAAGAGCTTTACATGGTTGTCCTTCGAGGGAGTAGTCTATTTATAGCAACGATTGTTGAGAGGAAGATGTCCTTTTGAGGGAGTCATCTTTTTATTATAAGTTTGACTCAAGGAGTTGGGTCCCATGTGAGGGCTTTGAAGTCATGGACAAGACCAAGGTGAAGAATAGTATTCTTATTCGATATAAGCGGGTCAAACGACCATGGTATCTCATCTATAGGTAGACGAAAAGTATCCATGAGAATTATGCTATGTTGCGGCACCATGGTACACATGTAAAAGAAGATAACAAGTGACCTGTACTCACATGATTCTTTTTAATAATTGGTGAGGTGTAAGAAGTGGATCTTTCGAGGATGAGCATGGAAAGAGGAAAAAAGTGATGTAGGACTAAAATTCAATAGTAGAACGGTTGAAGATGCAAGGCATTAAGGGGCTTAGGCTCGGGTTTACCATCAAGTGAAGATAAACGATAAGCACCTGATCCATAAGTATGGGTCATGATGTATGGTCCAAGCCAATTAGGAGAAAATTTTCCCCATTTACTTTTTTCTACTTTGGTTACATATTGATTTTCTTTCAGGACAAGGTCACCGACTTGGAAGGTTCATTCATGGACATGTTTTTCATAGGCACATTTGATACATTTTTGGTAAACTTGAAGGTGGTCAAGAGCATTAAGACAAAATTTGTCTAATAACTCAAGTTGTGCTAAATGGTCCTGATGAAAGTCATCATCATTGAGCATGTCATGGAGAGAAATGTGGAGTGAGGGAATCTTAGACATCGAGAGGCGGAATAACCTCTGTACACGTAGACAAGATAAAAAGGTGTAGCAATAGTGGAAGTGAAGATACTAGTGTGGTATGCCCGTAGGGTGAAAGAAATGTGGGTATGCCAATCCTTCCCATATCGTTAACCACTTTCATGAGAATTTTGTTAGTGGATTCTTCTTTTGCTATTTTGTTGGTTTGTGGGTAATAAGGTGATGAAAAACTTAGTTGAATGCCGAAGGCATCACAAAGTTTTCACAATGTTTTATTTTTGAATTGTTTTCATTATCAGTGATGAGGTGATGAGGAACACCAAAGTGAAAAATGATGTGATGATTGATGAACTCACATATTTTCTCAGCTTTTGTGGAGATGAGTGGTATGGCCTCAACCCATTTTGTGTAGTATTTGGTAGTGGTAATGATCCATTGATGTCGTTGGGAAGAATGGGGTTGATCTCTCCGACAAGATCAAACCCCATTGAGAGAAGAAGGGCCAAAGGTCACTTTGGAAACCTGTAAGGCGTGACTAGGTGTATGATGAAGATTGGTGTGTTTTTGGCATTTTACACACATTTTACATAGTCACAACAATCGTGGTTAAGGGTCAGCCAGGTAATAGCCTAGGAAAAGAATGAGCTTTGCCATAAAGGCCAAAGTGAAGTGGCCTCCACATATGCCATCATGAACTTCCTTAATGGTATAAGGAATTTCAGAACTTGTGAGGCATCGTAATAGAATACCATCAAAGCTATGCTTATAGAGGAGGCCCCATGATGACGTAATGAGAGACTTTTTAAGGAATGCACATTATCCATTACGAGTGAGATCAAGAGGTAAGATGGAGAGAGAAAGGTAGTCGGAGTATTATTTATACCAAAGGTCACTCGGATTGGGGGCAGCGGTTCTGATAGAGTAAACTTTGTGAGGTAAATAAGAGGGTGATTGAATTCATTATATGGTGACAAAGATTTAAGAATCAGTGGGTGAAGCAGGTATTTGAGAAGCCAAGTAGGCCATGGTATCTACAAATTTGTTGGTTGAATGTGGGACGGTTTGAAGGGCATAACGGTCAAAGGTGGTCAAAATATTTCTACATGATGTTTATACTTTTGAAGTATCTCATTACAACATTGGTATATACCATTGACTTGGCCTATGACCAATTAGGAATCACCAAAGATGTTGATTGATTTGACATCTAAGGCATAGGTGGCTTGGAGATCTAATACGAGCACTTCGTATTTGGCAATATTGTTTATACAATAAAAATATAGTTTGAAAGACAAAGGCATGGGTTCACCATCAAGAGAAATGAGGATAACACCAAGCCCACCCCCACGCTGACACTTGGAACCATCGAAGAAGAGTGTCATTTGGTAAGTGGGCTCATCCAAGAAAAAGGTAAATTGACTCATCGGAAAGTAAAAATTAGAGGTTGATCCATAGAAATAGGTGTGTTAGCCCAACTGGTTAGTGATGGCTTGGCCCTTGATAGCCTTTTGATGAATGAATTCGAGGTCAAGGTCAGCAAGAAGCATAATCCATTGTTTGGAACGCTAATTACGATAAGGTTTGGCATACATGAAGTGTAGGGGGTCGAGTGTTGGTTACAACATAGGTTTTATGGTTGAGTAGGTAATGGCGAGTTTTGTGGCAACAAAAACTAAGGCTAAGCAAAGTTTTTGGGGTGATCAGTATCGGGTTTCGTAATCCAAAAGAGTATGGCTTATGTAATAAACCACCTATTGCCTATGTTGTTCATCACGATGAGTGAGCATGGCTCCCAAGGAGTGATCGGTAGCTAAGATATATAGGTAGAAAGGATGATCGTATTTAGGTAGAATGATTACGGGTGGTTGGAGAAGGTATTGTTTTAAGGCCTCAAAATCTTTGTGGTATTCATCATCCCATTTAAAGGAGACATCCTTCTTGAGTAGATGATGAAATGGTTGACACCGATCTAATAATTGAGAAATGAAATGGTGAATAGATTGCTGTAACTTACCTTGTAGGCTACGGAGTTGTATAAGGTTAGTGGGTGGAGGAATTTCGAGAATGGCCTTGAATTTTGGAAGGTCAACTTCTATGCCACGTAAGGAAGCGATAAATCCGAAACTTTCTGAGATAACCACGAAGATAGAATTCATGGGCTAAAGGAAAATAAAATATTTAATAATATGGTCAAAAATGGTTTTGAGGATGACAAGGTGCTCGGAATGGCATTTAGATTTGGCGAGAGGTCACCCTTGTAATCTTCCAATATACGATGCATGATGTCATGGAAGATGTAAGTCATAGCCTCATTGATATGGAACCAACATTTTTAAGGCCAAAAGGCATGACTTGTTAGCGAGGTCCCCAAGGGGTGATGAACACGGTTTTATGTTGATCCTCTGGGGCAAGAAGATTTGGTTATAATGCAAGAAGCCATCCATGAGTGACGGCATCTCGTGACTAATGGTAAGGTTGACCAATGGTCAATACCGGGTAAGGGAAAGTTATATTTTGGATAGGATAGGTTGAGGTCATAGAAATCCATGTAAATGTGAAGTCCCCTGTCACCTTAGTGATAGGGACAATGTTAGAAATCCAACAAGGATAATCAATGGGTAATATGAAGGAAATGGAAAGAAGGCACTGAAGTTCTTCTTTGACGAGAAGGGAAATGCGAGGGTGCATTTTCCTCAGCTTTTGTTTGATGGGTTTGGCATCGGAAATGGTTACGATATTATGGACCACTATGGTGGGTCAATACTTGGCATCTCTTCGTAAGACCTAGCAAAAGCGTGGTTATGATCTTTGAGATAAGAAGTGATGGCTTCCTATTCAGTAGCATCTAAAGATTGAACGCTCTTTACGATGTGCGGTTGTCTTGAGTATGAATGTTGATCTCGATAGTCGATTCATTCAACATGGTTTGTGTCTTAGATGGTAACAAATGATGAATATACAAATCTTATACACCAAGTTAGGTGAGTATAGATTCATCATCCTGAAATTGAATGACATTAATTGAAGGTGTATCATCATCAATCATTTCAAGATACAAGAAGGGAAGAGAGGAAGGAGCCTCGCCCTCACATTGATAAGTCAAAGGCCCCAAGGAAATGGTGTTTATGAAAAAAAAATTATGAGGGATAGATTCAAGATCCATCGACTCAGCTCGCGTGAGAGTGGTGACGAAGGCGAGTGGGTGAAGAGGGTGGAGAAGGGCTTATGTCTGATGAGTTCAATGCGGGCTGTTTGGTAGGTCATTTAGGAAAGCTGATACCACTATGGTCATTATGTTGGTGGCTAGTACATAGAATGATAGTATGACATCCTTTCTCGATAAAATCCAAAGCCAAACCCATACACGCACATCGGTGCGGGAAGGTGTGGGTAAAAGGTGATTGGTGAGAGGCCTGAAGTCACAGAAAATGGGTGGGTTTGTGATGGTGGTTTGAGTGTGTAAGTTGTAGTATCAAGTCCCCCATAAGTGAGGCTGAGTACGGAGATGAGGGGGACCATAAAGGAAGAATTCTTCTATGCGGTAATCATAAGCGAGGGTGTTGGTGAAGGCTTCCATACTCTTGTGGAGTAAGGAATGTGTTAACACTATATAGGTGATACTCCCGCAGTGAGGCATTGAAAAATGCCTTCCAAGGATCGGTGGTTGGTATGTGGGTATCTGGAATAGATAATGTGTCAAAGGTTGATGTGGAGGTGGATTTAATGGATTGGGAGGCTAATGGCGCCGTGGAGGTTGTGGCGATGGTAGGAATGGAGGAGGTATGTGCGGTTGAGGTAACGATTGTATTAGTAAGCGGAGGTGCGGTGAAGTGTTGGTGGTCATGGAGGTAGACACCTTAATGGGTATGAGAACGTCATTGGATTGTTAGAGCATGTTGCATGTTTTAAAAGGTGATGGATCAGCTAAAATGGTATAGGTGTGTCGTTCGTGTTCAAACTTTACACAGTTATGAAAAGTGCAAGAAACACAACCCATGACATGAATTCGGGTCTCCGCCAATCAAAAGGTTATATTTAAATTCACCCTCGAAGATGTAGAATAACTCTAGAATAGTGTGGGGCCCACGTGAATGTGGAGGATGATGGTGCCTAGTGTAGAGGTGATAGCGTCATTGAATGAACACAACATGACGGGATGTTTATGCATGTAATTGTCAGGTATGTGCATTTGAGTGAATGCATGGGATGAAATGATATTAATGCTAGCACCCCCATCGATCATTACATGTTGTACACGTATATCATTGATGTGGAAAGAGATGAAGAGGTTGGGTTTGGGTCATCAGTTTGGTGCGGTGTGATCTCTTCCTTTGAGAAGCTAAGGAGGCTACTTGGTGAGTAGGGTGAGGTGTGGACAAAGGTGGAAATGTGGTGAGAGAGGCTACATGATGGGTTGTGATAATGGAAGCTATGAGTGTAGGGTCATTGGGTAAAACCTCAATAGATTAAATAACCTCCATGAGATCTTGACGATAGGATTAAGAGGTTTGGATGAGGTCATATAAGGACATTTTGAGGGGGATTGGTGTAGTTGTTTGAGAATTGTGTGATGTGTGACCCCATTAGAAATAGGGCATGTCAGGCCATGGATAGTAATCTTAGGTGTAGGTTCATATGGTATGTTGGGTATAGGATTGGTTGGTGATTCAGGTTTCCTTTTCCTTTCCTTTGTCCTTCGAGCATAGGTAGTGATGTGGATCATGTTGATTTTAGGGAGTTAACAAATGGAGAAGGTGTAGGATGGGTGGTGTAATGACATGATGGGTAAAAACCTACCGGAGGAGAAAACCCGTGTGAGGTGAGTTGGGCGCAATGACATTTGGGTGATGGTATGGCAAGTTATCTTATGTGAACCATGTTAATTTTGAATCTTGGGGTGGTTCTAGGAGCTGTTGTGGAGGTTGTTGTTGATGAGGAGGTAGTGAGGGAAGGACTATGGGAATGGGTGTCGGTGAAGTAGGGTCCTCACCAAGAAGGTCGTCATCGTCAAAATTTGCTTCAAGAGGGCACAACTAGATAAGGACAGTTTTCAAAGCCTTACAGCTTCTCCACATCGTGCCACTGGCACACGATGGTAGAGCAAAAATTTTAGTGTCATCAAACCCTTTTGGCTTGGGTTTGAGGGGTCATAAGGTCCGAGCGATGCTAACATGATGAACGAAGTCTCAAGGAGGTTGATTAAGATTTTGGCATAGGACCCTACTAGAGAGTCGCAATGGGAAGTGAAAGTAGGTTTGGGTGTATGTGTGGCTGATTGTTGGGGAATGGTCCTTGTAGGAGAGGTAGTAGGTCGACCTACGATTTTGGGTCTTTGGGTTGGCCTTGGGTGTTGATTGTGTTTGCTTGGGTAAGTGTAAGTTAGATGAACGGAAGGAGTTTGTGTGGTTGTTTTGAATACCTTATTGGAAGGTAGTGGATTTTGTCTTTGGGTTGCACCTTCTTGGGTAAAGGTGATATGGGTGTACAAGATCTAGAAGGAAGGTTTGGTGAAGTTTTGAAGGACTTAGAGCGATCTGAGTAAAAATAGGGTTCACAAGCCTAGGCAGTACACAAACCTAAAATAGCCTCTAGGCTTTAGAAGAAGATTCCACAAGCTCTGGATGGAGTTAGAATTAAAAAACATCTCCGAGAAGAGGATTCCAAGACCTACATGATATTGAAATCATATTTTCACAACAACTTAGAGCATAGGATTTGATGGCAATTTTCTTAGGAATAAGCGGAGTTTAAAATCACAAATCCACTTTTTTAGGGATCATATGGATGAATAAAGACATGAGATCCCCACCATTGGATTTAATATCCCATTTAAAATCAGGATTATATAAAATTTTACCAAGAAATTCCACCAGGAGCTCAAGTTCTCATCATTTCAAGTTACCCTCTCAAAGGTAGTTCAGGACTTAGTCATTTTTGGGAGGACACGTGTCAGCACCAGGAGCCTAGCGAGGATTCCATGTGCCTGACGTCCCTTAGGTAAGGTATACTAACCTTGGAAAAATGTTCCTATCCCCAATGTGACCTCATGGACTTTCATGTGACCTCCGAGACTTGACAGTTGAACCCCGAGGTGAATTTTTTGAGCATCAATTCCTTGCTTTATCGAATCAAGTGCCACTTGTCAGCTTTAAGACCACTATGGAATTTTATGTCCCTCACATCCACCGAGGTTAGAGAGATCAAGAATGGAAAAAAAAATTCCAGCCCCAATAGGGAGTCTTTTGGTCATCCATGTGACCGACTTTCAACCCTCCGTGCTTTCAAGCTCATTTTGGAGCACCGATTCCCCGATGTCGATCGTTGCCACATGTTGCCATCTTTCTCATTGTGGAAATTTATGTCCCTCATGTCCTTGAGGTCAAGGACATTAGGGAATTTTTTTTTCCCAACTCCGACTCAAAAATTTGAAAAAAATTCTAACTGTTTGTTACTTCTTTACTTCTTTAGCTGCTTCTCCATTACCAGAAGAAAACAACATAGAACACCAATCCACCACTCCACCATTGAAAAATATTGAACCAGCTCCATTACAAAACATTATCTATCACTCCATGATGGCACACAAGTCTCATAATAATAATTCATTGGGATAAGAAGAAGAAACAAATAATAGAGAACAAGAATAGTGGTAATCCCTATTGCCATGAAATTGAAATTGAAATCTTCCAAACTAGAGAACGGATTGACAAACCATCTATTGTTGATTTATTCTCTCTTGAAGGAAATTAAAAAATCATATTCAAACCTCAAATTTTCAGCAAGGAATTATTGCAGAGAATAAATCCTCTTTAAGACTCTACGAAGGAAAAATCTTGATTTCCCATCAAATTGGTCGTCGGATTCAAGAGAAATTTCACGTGAAGCAACATAATGAAAAACATATCACAATGGAGTTGATTTCATTACAAATGGAGAAAAAAATAGGCCTATAAATTTCAAGCTCCATTAAAGGCCACAATGACACTGTAGTGGAAAAAATCAGTGAGCTACCTCTCCACTTCTCAAGGTTCTAGTAGGTGAAATCGCACGAAAATTGGAGGGAATGATCATTGAAAAATCTAGTTTCACATGAACTATTTTTCATGCCATGAAGTCCATATTTTTTAGGGATATGGAGGGTGTTGTTTTTTAATAATTCTTTCCTCCTCGAGGAAATTCTTAAATTCCCAAAAATATACGGCAGTGAAATCATCCAGAAATTCGAGGGAAGAATCTCCAAAAATATAGTTTCTCCCAAATTAGTTTTTGCATGATGAAGTCCATACATTTTAGGAATATGGAGGGCTATGTTTTTGTCAGTATTATTCCCCACCAATGAAAATATCATTTTCCCACTTGTTCAGATGAATTAATTACTCAAAATTTGGAGCGTGGAACCCTAGAATAAAACCCAGAATTTCAAGACCGTTTTGTCGCAATTTGACATTGGTGGTACACTTACTAAAAATAACATGTCTCCTGCATAGAGTCTATTACTTTGGGTAAGAAACCATTTGAATATTAATTGAAGAATGTGGTGAACAAAGAGGAGTATCGCAGGAATAATCATCAAACAATTTGTCTCGGCTCATAATCCGCACTTTCTTGAAAATAGCAAGTTGTTCTACAAGGAGAGTTTGGCACAATGGGACATTAAGGAATGATCATTAAGGTCAACATCATCATGAAATATCATCATAGGAATTTATCATGGGGAATGCAAGATTAACCTTAAATAAATCAACAATGTCTCCCGACACTCACTCCATGACTCGAGTTGCAAGAGTATCTTGTGCGAGGTAGAAGTTATAGTCATCGGAAGCAACATTCAACATTGTTTTAAGCACTCATTCCAAAGCATCAGTGAGCCCATTTGAAGGATTTTTCCATGAGTTTGAAGATTCAAAGTTTCATTACATCAGAGATTTCAATCAACAAGGATAATCACATTTCATCGGGGGAAACATCTTCTCCTCTTCTCACTCTTCCCTCTCCCCAACGTTCTCTCCCTTCAAATTTTCTAATTCTTCGTTGGGGTTTGCACTTTTGATAAAACTTTAAGTAACCTAAAAGTGACTTTAGAAACATAATGTAAATTTATTCACCTTTATTTTATAAAAGCGACTTAAATATTTGATAGGAATACGAATAGTCTAAAGTTAGTAATAAGGCATATGGAGGGTCATGAGAAATACGATAAGTCACCTCTCATTCTATAAATTGTAAATCCATTCCCATTTCAAAGGGTTGTTCATTAATTTTGTAAGCTCAAGAGTTCATTCTACCTTAAGAGAAAAAATGAGATATCCAAATTTTTCCTTCCCCCTTCTCAATTTCCTCCATTTCTCCACTATGTACAACTTTTGTTTGAGAAATTAATATAAGAAGAAGGAGTTTCTAGCTTTCTTTGAATAAGATATTTATTGATAATTTGTGTTCATCAAATTTCATTTGGTCTTAATGATGCTTAAAAAGTTTTTTATTCTTATAAATGCATGTGTTGAAACTTCTAACTAGTGTGTGTAGGAAGTTGATTTCCTACTTGCAACATTAGTTCTCTTGCCTCTTTTCTCACTCCCTTTCCCAATCTATAGACAAAGTCCTCTCTTGCGAGGTTTACGCAAGATTTAACACAGTGGTCGGTGGATTGTCGTTGTTGGATCCCGATTGAAAGCCCATCACATAAATCCATTTCTTCTCACGCATGCATATATGAAACTGCAACGGTTAAGTAGGGAGACTTACATTCCGAGAGCATTGGCAAGAAATCCACAAGTTTGTCTAGTGACAAATTTTCTCGCCAATAGTTTTTGTGCCCATTATGGGGTAGATTTAGAAGCATCTACACCCAAAATACGACTACAAGGTCTTAAAATATAAAAAACCAAATATTGAAAAAACCAAAATAAAAAAAGTTTAAAATCCATTTCTAAAAGACACACTACTAATTTATGCACATGTATTTTCACATTCCATGTTGTCTTTTCATATTCCCATTGTAAATTTTTTCAATGCCAGAATTTGAAAAAGTATTTTCTGAAGAAAGAGCTAAACTACAAGAAGAAGAAACAATGACGGATTTAAGGAGAAATACCCCAACCCATTGTTCCATTGGGAAGGGATATAGGCCCGCTTTCTCTTGAACTCCCTCTTCACGATCTACCAATGGGTTACAAAGAAATTTCCAAAGTTTAAGGGTGAAAACACACAAAATCTTGAAGAACAAATTGTTGCTTTCACGAATTCATATGGAGTTCTTGGTGTCCTAAAATGGACAAAAAGGGTGAAGGTGATGCGGGTGTGATTACCGCAGCTAGGGAGTGAGTTCTATGAGTTTGGTTCTTCTTTTTGGAGTGCCGGAGTAGGTGTGATGTTCACTTTGGAGGATGGAGCTAAATCTAGTTTGATAGGTGGATGAGAAAGGTTGGTGGTTGGGGTGACCCCTAAGGTAGTAATATGTTAGTTGAGGAAGACGTTGTAGGTGTGGGTTTGGATTTAGATGTATGTTTGGCTATGGCTAAACATGTATGTTGAATCGTGATGGGTGTCATGGAAGAAGTTGTGGTAAAGGTGGTTACATTCGATTCGATTGGTCAAAATATTTTTGGGTAGATAGTGGAGGTGTTAGCAAGTGACATCTACATTTACATTGAAACAGGAAGTAGAAGACGTCCCCATAGCAAGGCTCTATCCACATAATCTAAGTGATCGCTAAGCTTGAGAATGGCATGTCTCGTAGGTGATTTTGATGAGGACCTAATGGAAATTCCCATAAAATGTGTCTTAGAAATGGGGAATTGGGTAGCTTCAACTTCCGTGGGTAAGAGAGCTAAGAGTAGGTCTGCAGGATCTTGGGTAACCAATGGAGAATGGTCAGCATGCGTCGGAAAAGCGACAGGTGAGCGTGGGAATCAACACGTGACTCTTCCGCGTACCCGACCTCCCGAGGTCGTGCCGAGACAGCCGGTGGGGGTAGAATGCGCAGACAAACTAGTCAGGCAGTCTAATGTCTTGGACACGCACTAATGGTATTTGCGAATCTAAGGCAAAGAAGGCCCTTCTAACTTGGACTGGTGTGATAGATCGATCAGCGAGGATGACTGCTCGAAGGCTCCAATCAATATCGAGCTCTGGCGTGATTCGATCTATGGGTTGTGGGATGCGTGGAAAATGACCCGGGATGGTTTCGTGTATTTCTCCTGATAGGGTCATATGGTAAATATGGTCGATTCTATGGACGATTCTCTGGCCTAGTCCAAAATTCTCTAGCTTTGTTAGCTGTTGTGTCAGTAGGGGTAAACTGTTGAATGATGAGAGGTGGAATCGGAGTAGACTGAAATACTAATGTACGTAGGCCAGTGTTTATATCTAAGCCACTCGTGGGTTCGTTGGGTGCATGTGGGATGCAGGGATCACAACCATAGACTCTTGGTTGTTGCGGTCCCGTTATGGTCATACGGAGATCAAGTTCGATCCCTAGTATCCGATGTAATCGTAAGCCTTTTCAGCTTCTACGTTTAGAATCAGCAATTGTGCGATTTTCTCAGAATACCTCACAGGTGTTCTAGCGACTTGGATTCTTAAGCTGGTATCTATATCTACTAGGGTGTCTCCAGCGTAATCGATGTGGAACTAAAGGATCGCACCCGAATATTTGTTCTCTTTCAAATCCTTCTACGAGTCATGCGGATGTTTTCTAGGATAACCTGTAGTTTGGCTGATTTGACCAAAAGATGTGCTTGGTCGTCTTCGATATTTAACCCTCTCAACTGTGACCTGATCTGTTGGAAGTCTGTTGTTGTTTGGAAGACTTGTATCCTAAGGTTTTGGTCAATATCAGTTATTGCCACTACGGTATTGGGCTGGGGCACAATTGGCTCGAAAATGTATTCCCTGGGCTCCCTGGGTCCCGTAATTGTCATGCAAAAGCGGAAATGAGACAAACTATAATAAAGTAAAAACTAAGTGTACTTCTAACATATATAATTTCTTTTTTTGTATTTTCTGGCAATTTATAAGAAAGCAGCTATTTAAAATATTTAGAATTGATAACTAAACTAACAACGTAAAACAAACAAAATAGCCGAGTGTAGCTATTTGTCTGTGCAATTTCGTATATCTATTCTAAACAACGAAATAACTAATCTATCTGCAAGATTCTTCGATCCTACCTCAGAAGTGAGGAATGAATCATAGTTTCTCAGAAACTATCAATCCCCACAACTTCCCTGGCAATATCGAGAATGGAAATAACTTAAATAAAGCGATTAACTACTTTATTTGATAAGTTCTAACTAAAACTTTGAAAGATGGAACCTGGATTTCGCAGAACAGTGGCGAATCCGACGGTGTGTGTGTTCTTGTCCCCTCAGTATGATCTCCACGTTCTTTGTGCTCACGTGAATCCAGAAAAGCGTGGAATGCTTGCATCAACAGGAATAAGTATTTGGATCAATGGACAGCCTTTGGAATGCAGACAGAATAGAGTGCGGATAGGAGAGGGATGGCGCAAGAGTACAGAGCTTGGCCTATACAATTCCTAGCGGGGTCTCTTTGCGAATCGTGCAACAAAAGTATCCAGACCTAAAACTAGTCGTATGAAGAAGAGCAAAACCTGCAACTTCAATGGTGCCTTAGACTATTTTACTCCAAAAAGCATATCTTTTTTACCTGCCAAGTTGGATCTGTGGCTTACCAACAGTAACACAAAGCTAAAACAAACCTGTAACAACCTATGCTACCAATCTTAAGCAAGCTAAAAGACCATAGCACTGAAACATGAAAATTGGAGTTAAAAATGGTGGCTCAAATAATGTTTGCACTTGCACAAGTTGGATATGTGGCTTACCAGCTGCAACACAATACTAGCCAAAGCACTCAATGAGAAATCTAAGAATTCTAAGCAAAAGAAAACTAGATCTACTGCAACAAGAAATTCAAAACAAACTTTGGAGCAAAATTCAGAGCTAAATTCAGGGGCCATTTGCATGTGCACAAACCATGCATTTATAGGAATCCAAACATGCAGAGATCAAATCCAAACTGAACTCCTAAACATTAAACAAAAGAAAAACACTATTCCAGGGGACCAAAAACATAAATGCGTGCTCAAGTCGGCAAGAAAAGCTGGTAAAGCGTTGATATTTCACGCGGGTCGCGTCAAAAGAACGTTCTGGAAAACGCGCACAGGACCGCCGCCCTGCTCAGGGCGGCGGTTACAGGACCGCCTCCCTGATCAGGGCGGCGGTCACGAGACCGCCTCCCTGCAGGGCGGCGGTTTCGTCACTGAAGGTCAAAAGGCCAAGGAAAGAGGAAAGAAAGGGAAAAACAAAGGGCGTGGGGCAAAGCGAGGCATGCGGGATGTTAACGCATACTCCGAGGGCTTTTCCGGATCCCGAACACCTTGCGAGGAGACCTGTATCATCATTGGGGCACTTATTACACCGTTCCGCAGTACAGTACCTTACAATTTTGGGTACGTACATATTGCCCCCTCGGAGAAGCGTTTTAGCCATGAAGAGGCATAAAACGGTGGGTCCGAGCATGGCCGTCCCGAAATAGGAAGTGAGAAATTATACCTTACACGCCCGTGTGTTGAAATGACGCCGCTCCAAAATTCCCGCTACCTGCAAAATGAAAAGAGAACTCAAATGCAGATAGATACAATAATTTGAAAAATAAACGTTAAAATAATAGAGAAAGAGGACGTACCGTTTGTGCGAGGATAGAAACTTACCTCCGTCGGCGCTCCGAACCTGTGAAAAAGTTATTTTTAAAACGAAACAGGACGATATATATATGAAAGTGGGCCTATTTTCCTATTCATTTGCGCGAGTCGATTTGATTGATTTTGAGCTCTGGGACCCACGGTGACGGTTTCTTACGCGAGTAGAGTCAAAACATCCGTAGTGAGATAGAGATCATGCCTCCACGAGCGGAACACCGACCTCAGCGATCACAGGTTGGTTTTCTTCCATTTTATATGTTTCCCTCTTCAAATTTGAAATGGCAAATTCTTTGCAATGGGGGGATTATTTTTGAAATTGTTAGGTTCAAAAGGTCCATCTAGGGGGGGCGCCTACTGGGTAGGCTTTGTTTTTAGTTAAAATGGTTATTTTTCGCATTTTTGGGACTTTTTAGGTTTAAAAACCCGCGCGGGTTTTCGGACCGCGACCGCCGCCCTGGACAGGGCGGCGGTTACACGACCGCCTCCCCCGTGCGGGCGGCGGTCACGGGCTCCGCCGCCCTTAAGGCGGCGGTTCTCAAACCCCCTGCTCAGGGCGGCGGTTTTGCACAGAATGCAAAAGAACCTTACTTAAAAGCTTTTGCTTGTATTTTTAGCATTTGTACGTGTTTTTATGCTTCTCTTGATGTTGTTTAGATACTAACTTACTCTTCCTTGTGTGTTTTTGGGTGTATGCAGGCAAAAGAGGAGTACATTAGATGGAGCCGGGAGCGAGAGTGTGACTGGCTGCCCGGGGTTTTGGATGCCCTCTCAGCAGATGAGGAGGACACATTGCAGAGGGCCGGTATATTACGTTTGTCGCGTGTGCCCCACGTTGCTCCATCCAGTCAGATTCTTTGTGACCTATTTTCATATTGGGACGCAGATCGGAACACCTTCCGACTGCCAGGGGTCCGTGGTGAGTGGACCATCACTTTGGAGGATGTTTATCGCATCCTGGGGGTCCCGATCATCGGGAGGAGACTCACACTGGAGACAGCTGGGTCCAGAGCACAGATTGCACAGTGGGCAGGTTATATGGGGGATGCAGCTATTTCCACGGGGCCAAAGAAGGGAGTGAGAGTTAGATCCATTCCTTCTTTGCCCATCCCCGTATTTCGACAGGCCATCATGGGGATCCTTGCCTCGAGGCCCGATCGGGGACAAGGGAGGATACATTGTTATCTGCTTGAGGCCCCATCATTGCACGAGATAGAGGACATGGCCGGAAATACGCACAGGCGCAGAGACATTTTGGGACCACCTACCATGACTTATACGAGGTGGTCCGATTGCGAGGACGATCTTTGAGCCACCCCACTCTAGTCATGAGTTGGGTGTATGAGCGTTTCATTCCGTATGGCAGAGGCGTGGCGGTGGCAGATCCCGGGGCGGTGAGGGCAGCCCGATGGTCAGGTATGTCAGTGCTCAGAGCACCTCACCAGCCAGTAGCCACCCTTACCACGGCAGACATGGAGGCTACACCGTACCAGCTTATGGCCGGTATATGGGGAGAGGAGACTACGACATTGATCTCTGCTCCATCACAGGGCAGGTTATTGATCGTGTGGGCCGGGTAGAGGTACATCCCTTCAGCAGGGTTCCTCAGCAGTTTGGCCTCCCCTACGCGGCTATGCTTCCTCCAGTAGCACCCGTTTATAGATCAGTCCGAGAGGCTAGAGGGGGGCCTAGAGGCCGTGGTTGGACAGTGATTACCCCTGGCATTCCTATTGCAGCCAGAGGGATAGTTCGGGCCAGAGGGAGAGCTGGTGCGCCTCGGGCACCATTACTTCAGATTGCTGCAGGTCCTGCTCATAGCAGTGACGACCCTATAGATATTGACTCCGATTCTGAGGAGCACACGAGGGAGGAGTCGGAGGAGCGGGCGCAGGCGAGAGCGATCCTGAGTGGCATGATACTCAGGACATTTTGCGGGCAGAGAGAGAGGAGGAGAGTGCAGAGAGAGAGACCGTGGCCTCTGAGGAGCCACTCTCCCGAGGTCATGGTGGAGACGATGAGTCCGTTGCGGGGCGCCATGTTGCCCCAACTACAGGAGTAGCTCCTCAGTCGGCAGCGGCATCAGCAGCAGGTGCTGGCCCTGGCGACCCATCTTGGAGGCCTGGCGATCCGAGTAAGTTATCTTCTCCTCCTTTCAATGCTTGTTTTGTTTTAGGATTTGTTTTCGAATGTTAACTCTCCTTATATTTGCATTGTGTATACTTTAATCTTTTGCCTAGTTTCTAATTTGTTTTTCTTTCTTTGCTTTGCAGAGACTGTTGATGAGTGGCGGGATCTAATCCGTAGGGTTTGCGTCGATTCTTTGATGATCCCTATGGATAAGACCCGTACGGAGTTATCCGTGGATGCCGGAGAGCCCTCGGCCGGCCCGGCGAGCATCTTGCGTCTTCGCTCCCGTTTGGCATGTGGCCAAGATGGTGTCAACTCTCCGTACAGAGTTGGCAGGCTATAGGACAGCCGAGCGTCTTATGAGGAGCCGCTCTCATGGCGAGACCACGACTGCCCCTAGGGACCCTGAGCCCTCCGTCCATTCAGAGCGCCAGCGCAGCCGGAGTCCTAGGCGAGGGCGCGCACCTTCAGCGGGATCGCGCAGGGGTTGAGAGGCCACTTGGCTCTCTATATTTGTAGTTACATTCTTTTGTGTATTACGGGCTCTTTGAGCGTTTTGACCATGCCTTGCGCATGATGGCATTGTATATAAACTTGATTTATTTATATATATGCGTCGGTTTTGGATCAAAACTTGTCATTTGTATTCTACTTTCTTTCTTTCCAACTGTTTTGTGTATACTACGATGTATGTTTTATGTGCTTTCTAGAATGTATGCAATGGAAAACAGATGATGCAAATGTTTGCTTTCTTTTTGTGTTTCATGATGCTGATACATGATATTGTAGATATATTGTGATCTTAAATCTTAGTTTCTGTGGGCAATTTGGATACCTCATGATTTGTTTTGGCAAAATGATGAAAAATAACCAGTATGATGAACAGATTAACTTGCCCCACTCCTAACTCCACGCAACTAGTAAGATGCGAGGGCTCATCACCAAGAGCCAAGAAGGGCGCAAGTTATGAAATATGGTGAAATGATAGTGATAAAAGACAGGCGAAGCTTTGGTGGAACCAAGTTAAGAACTACAAGCTTACTCTACCTGAATGACTTCATAGTTTTGGGTGCGACTTGCTTTGCGGTTTATCCAGACTTAGACCCGTAGATGGCCACATAGTAGACAAAATCTGGGTTTTTAGGATTTTTAACTCTCTTGGAATTTTGATCATCTGATTTATTCGTTTATTGACTCAAAGTTTGAATTGATTGTTTATGACTTTTTAACATTCACTTTGTTTAGAGGACCCCCTACACTTTGCCCCATGCTACTTGTAAGAAGCATGGGTTTATCACCGTGGGCAAGGCATAGGCGAGTAAGGGCATTTCCATCCTTTCCCAACCCTACGTCACTAGTAAGAGACGCAAGCTCATCACCGAAGGTTGGTGGGGCAAGGAAATGTGTAAAATAAAATTTTCTGTTTCAATCACTTCTTGACTTGTTTATCTGAGTAAACTGTCAATATATGCTTATTTCCAAAGAGATGCGTATATGGGATAGATGTGACACCATGAAGCTTCTAGAACAGACCATAGGCAAGACACCTATCCTAAGAAGAAATCAAAGCGAGAACAAACTTGCAGATCTTGGTATGGTTACCATTAGGACTTCGTCATGTCTGAACTGTTTGATAAAAGATTCTGAAGTGATTTGATAATGTTAAAGATGGAGAGATATGATTAAAGAACTTTATGCCAGAAACATCACGAGTTTGAAATAAATTGCTTTTGAGAATAGATTCCTTGATCATAATTTGTGTAAGAACAAGTGGACAAAATGATCCTAATTTGTATGAAAAATGCAATGTAGATAGTTATATAGGTAGCGTTAGCTGCTTATGCGTAGAAACGTTTGAGGTGGAGAGAATTGACTGTTTCGCCAAACTCCTCACCTTCTAGCGTACATAAGAGGTATGCACCATTTCCGTAGTCTTTTGTGACTTGGTATGGGCCCAACCATTTGGGCCGGAACTTCCTTCCTTCGCCGGTCTTCTTGTCGATCCGGCTATCTAACCTTAGAACTAGGTCACCTTCGTATATGTCACGTTCATAGACCTTCTTGTTGTATTGCCGGCACATCCGGTCGGCATAGACTCTATGTCGCTGTTCAGCATCTATCCTGGCTTCATCCAGGCTTTCTAATTGAGAAAGACGTGCTTCTCTGTAAGCGTCCTCATCCAGAATCCCTTGTAGCGAAATGCGAAGACTGGGGATTTCAACTTCGAGTGGGAGAACTGCTTCTGACCCAAATACCAGCGAGAAAGGAGTTGCTCCTGTTGGAGTTCTTATTGAAGTTCGATGGGCCCACAAGGCCGGATATAACTTTAAGTGCCAATCCCGCTTGTTTTCTTTCACTGTTTTAAGGAGAATGGCTTTCAGTGTTTTATTTGTTGCTTCAGCCTGCCCATTGGCTTGGGGATAGTACAAGGAGGCCGTATGATGGCTGATTTTAAATCTGTTGCATAGCTCACGAACTTCTTCGTTTTTGAAAGAGGTTCCATTATCTGAGATAATGATTTGTGGGATACCGTACCTGCAAATGATTTGGTTCAAAATGAACTTAGCGATTACAGAACCAGGTACAGTTGTAAGAGGCATGGCTTCTACCCATTTAGTGAAATATTCAGTGGCCGTGATTATAAAATTGTGGCCGTCTGTGGAGGAGGGAGAGAATTTCCCTATCAAGTCCAGGCCCCATGTAGAAAAGGGCCATGGAGTAACGATCGGTTGTAAAGTTTGTGCTGGCATGTGGATCTCATGAGAGAACTCCTGACACTTATGGCACCTGCGTACAAACTCTATTGTGTCATGTTCTAGAGTGGGCCAGAAATAACCCATTCGATGTATTTTTCGAGCAGTGGCATGGCCACCGAAGTGGCCTCCACATATACCGCTATGGGATTCATGGAGAATCCTCTTGGACTCTTCTGTGTCAACGCACCTTAAGAGCATTCCATCGAATGCTTTCCGATAGAGCACCTGCTCTATAATTACGTATTTAGCTACGATAATGCGTAACCTCCTTTTTTGTTGAGGTGTAGCTCCTTCTGGGTACCTATGGTCTATGATATAACTAATGATATCAGCGTACCAAGGGCACTCAGATATAGCAGGTCGGGTTTCGACGTAGTACACGCATTCATCTGGAAAGTCTAAATCCACTAAGTCTCCTCCGTCTAGCGGGTTATCAGCTAACCAATCTGCAATGATTTGTCCTTTAACTGACTTCTGATTTACAAAAGTTAATTCGAACTCTCCCATTAAGGTTATAAAACGTCCAGCTTTTTTGGACAAGGACCCTTGTGTGAGAAAAGTCCGTAAATGGTCCGTCTTTACTATGACCCTTGTCTCTTGATTTAGCATGTAGTGTCTTAGGCGTTTAGTAGCAAAGACTATGGCAAGACATTCTCGTTCCGCTTGTGTATAGCGTGTTTCGTAGTCGAGCAATGTTCGGCTAATGAAATAAATTGCACGCTCTCTCTTGTCATCGTCTTCTTGGGCTAGCATGCAAGCTAACGAAACATCGGTGGCCCGTGAGTACAAAATTAAAGGGCGATCTAGCTTAGGCGGCATTAGCGTAGGCGGTGATAACAAGAAACGCTTGACAGCATCAAAAGCTTCATTGCAATCTTCAGTCCAATTAATGCTATAGTCCTTCTTGAGTAAATTGTTGATTGGGTGAATGGCGAAGCTTAGATCCGGGATAAATCTCCGGATTGCACCGAGCTTCCCAAGAAATGATCTGATTCCAGATTCACTCGAGGGTGGGACCATTTCGAGGACAGCCCGAATTTTGGCTGGATCAACATCGATCCCTCGTGATGATATGATGTAACCTAGGAGCTTTCCTCCTGTTACACCAAAGACGCATTTCTCCGGATTTAGCGTAACTCCGTATTCTATTAAACGTGAAAGAATGACGCGGAGTACTTCAGGATGGTCACAACGCTTCTTGGCCTTAGCCAACAAGTCATCTACGTAGGATTCCACGATTTTATGAATTAAATCGTGAAATATATAAGTCATAGCCCGCTGGTATGTAGCACCAGCGTTTTTGAGACCGAAAGGCATGACAGCATAGCAATAGGTTCCCCAAGGAGTTATAAACGTGGTTTTAGCTTGATCTTGCTCGGATATTTTGATTTGATTGTATCCCGAGAATCCATCCATGAGAGACAAGAGTTCAAAACCTGCTGTTGCATCAACAATAACGTCTATGGATGGTAATGGGAAGTCATCCTTAGGGCAAGCTTTGTTGATATCTCGAAAATCTATGCAGATGCGTATCTTTCCATTCTTCTTGAGAACGGGAACGATGTTGGATACCCATTGGGAGTAGTCAACTGGCTTGATGAATCCTACTTGAAGGAGTTTCATCACCTCCTCTTTTACCATGAGAGCTACTTTGGGTTTCATGGGTCTTGATTTCTGTTTAATAGGCTTTGCATCTGATCTAGTGACGAGGTTGTGCACCGCAATGTGGGGTGCGACTCCGGTCATCTCTTTGTAATTAAATGCAAATGCCTTCTGATGTTCTCTGAGAACCCGAGTATGTATCTCTACTTCCTCTGGGGTTAATGAAGAACCTAACTTTAAAACTCTTGGTTCATCTTCCGTTCCGATGTTGACATCGATTGTTTCTTCAATTAAAGAGGCATTACCCTCTTCGAACTCTGGTGGTGCCGGAGGTAGATCTATATCATCCCCGTTTTCCACCACGTATATATTAGGTTCTTTTTGCGAGGGAAGATTCGTTACGGGATTTCCGAAGTAGGAAGATGAATGCGGGATCAGGGATAAATCCAGCGTGTGATAGGAGAGATGTAATGCTGCAAGGGCATTTAAGTAATCCAAAGTAGCCGCATCATTTCCAACATGGTCTAGGATGGTAGATTCACTTCCGTTTGAAAGAGGATCCTTCATCGTTTTTATTAATGGTTCGTTACGAATGGATACCGTGAAATGAGTATCTTCTAGCTCATTGCTTGGAGTGAAGCGTGATGCCGAAGTTGCTATCGAATCGGCGAGAAGATTCTTCTCTCGTGGAATTGCTTCGATGGATATGAAGTTGAACGCTTTGCTTAAATCTAATACAGCGTTTTTGTAAAGTTGCAAGTGTTCGGCTTTAGTTTCATATACCTCTGAAACTTGGTTTCTGAACTAATTGCGAGTCTCCTAAAACTCTGATATTATCGATACCAATTCTTTTGGCTAAGGTAAGGCCAAGGAGGAGGGCTTCGTATTCAGCGCCGTTGTTTGTACATTCAAAGTTTAATTTAAAAGAGAATGGGAGGACCTTCTCTTCGGGCGAGGTAAGAATTATACCTGCCCCCGCTCCATGACGGCATTTAGCTCCATCGAAATGGAGAGTCCAATACTTAGCTGGGAGTATGGATGTAGGTGTATCTGCTGTGTTTGCACACTCTACTTCTACCATACAGAGATCTTCTGCTGGCAAGGAACCAACACCTAAGGAAAATCCTATGCCTACTGAATCGAATGGTAAGAATATTGGTGAATCTTGTTCTATTAATTCAACGATCTTCGCAGTAGTCTCTAATGATACTGTCTCTTTAGTTTTACCTTTTGGAATTGTTTGGACTATGTTGGTAGTTTCAAGATCCGTTGTAGGTATCAACTTTTCCTCTGGCTTTGAGTCGGAGGGTTTGTTAAGTTGGTTTGTTGGCAGTTCGAATTCTGAGTGTACACCTGGTCTCTTCTTTAAATCAGCTAGGTGTACGTCAAATGGCTTTGGATCGCCTTTGGCTACAAATACCTTTCCCAGATGCAGGAATCTTACTTCTTGAAATAGCGTGGAAGGGATTGCCTTCATGCGGTGTATCCATGGTCGGCCGAGGATCATATTATAGTTAGTTTCCCGATCTATAATATAAAACTCAGTTAGGATTGTTTTAGGTCCTAAGGTGACTGGTAGTATTATAGTTCCTATCGATGTGGCTTTAAGGCTGTCGTAGCCTCTCAAGGTATTTCGTGTAGTAGAACAGTTTGTTTCTCCATATCCCAATTTTTGGAGAAAAGAGAAAGGAACTATGTTAACCGCTGCTCCGTCATCAACCATTGCCCGTTTTACATAGTTATTATAAACTTGTACTTGCAAGTGTAGGGCTGGATCACCTCGGCGTGCGATCTCAGCATCTGTAGGCATTTTACTTATTTCGAATATGAATTCGACATCCCTATCTGCTTGTCCTGGAGGATAAACATCAAAGTCTATATGATTTACTTGTGCTTCTGGTGGTGGAGTGATGCTAATTAAATGGCCCAAACCTAATGCCTCTAAAAGAGCAGCCCTGTGAGCAGGGGAATTCTTTAGTAAATCAAGGAATGAAATATGCGAGAAGGTTTTTGTTAGATCATTAATTAGATCGTAAGCACCCATAGGTTTTGTTACGGTTTGTTGGATGTTATCAGCTTCCGGAAGATGGCTTGGACTTGGTTGAGAGAAATACTCTCGTGTCCTCGTAATTGCTTCAACGGGTAAATCGGAATCTAACTCTACTAATCCAACTACCTTAGGTCGTGGTTGACTTCCTAGTTGTGGCGCAACTAACGGATTTAGCGAGGTTGAGGCCTCGTGATCGTTGTTTCCTGTTATTGCACCTTTGTTTGTTCCAGTTGGTTTCAACCTATCATTATCATGGTTTGGGAGTGGATCATTAAAGATCTTGAGAGGGGCGTTCTGAGGGGAAACTGCCCCTGCGAAGGTAGTTGCCGTTGGTGACGTAGGATCTGCTAAGAACATATCCATAAAAAATTGTTTTTGCTCATTTGGCAAGCGTTGCATGAATTTGTTGTAATCACGACACGTTCTAGTGTCATGCCCTTGAATTTTATGGAAACCACAATAAGAATTGGGATTATAATTCCCGTTTTGTTGGTTTGGTGTGTATTGTGGCCTAAAATTCCGGTCAAACTGTTGCCTATTAGGACCAAAGTTTTGGAATTGTTGTTTTTGGTTTTGACTTTGGTTTTGGTAACCAAATGAGTTTTGGCTTGGTCCTTGCATGGGATTTCGCCGTTGTTGTTGTTGTGGATTGTTAAAATCCACCGTATTAATCGTCGGGACAAAATTGTTGTTTCTTTGGTTGTTTGTTTGTGATGGAGTATTAACGATATTTACCCTCTTGGGCTGGTCAGTTACCCCGTCTGTTGTTACCCCACGATTTTTGTTAAGGATTTTGGGTCCTTGATTGACGCTTGTGGTGGTTGTAGTGTTTTGAGAAGAGGTGATTAACCTCCCGTTTGCTCACATCATCTTACGGCCGCTATCTATTGCTGCTTGATCAATTCGCAGAGCACTCTCAAGCACCTCGTCATAAGTCCTCAGTGGGAATTTTTGGACTTCTTCCTTCACTTCTCTGCTAAGAGAATGAAGGAATAAATCGCATAGCTCCATCTGATCCATGTTTGGAGCGCTTGCCGAGGAATAAAGGACTGTACGCCACCTTTGGATGAAATGGGCGACAGACTCGTTATGTTCTTGCTTGATGTGCAAGAACTCCCTGATTCCTGTCTTTAATAGTTTGTTCATGTCGAAGGCTTTGATGAATTCAGACACGAGTTGTTTGAACGAATGTATGGAAGCCTCAGGTATTCTGTAATACCAATCGAGGGCAATGCCTTCCAGCGTTTTGGGGAATATTTTAGCAACAACCCCATCCCATGGGAGTAATTCACGAATGGCGGTAGCGTAAGCTTTGATATGCGCATTCGGATCTCCTTCTCCTTTGTATTTGGGCAAATCGGGAAGAGGCCTTGGAAGCATAATGCTTCGTATGGCGAAATCTAAGGGCTCCTTTAAATATTCTGAATAAGTCCCTATCGCATATGTCTCAACCATTGATGGTGCCTGTGGTGGCGGAAGGGGTTGTTGATATGGCGTAACGTACGCGTTGGCAGGGGCATAAGGCAATCCCTGCATTTGAGTAAACACGCCGGGGGATGAGTATAAATCCCCTTGTGGTGATTTGGAGTACATATTTAAGTACGAAGGGGTACTATCCAGGAATGGATTGCTTTGTACTGGACCAAGAGGAACAGTGTTAGCGATTGTGGGTCTAGTTGGCACTTGTTGTGAATATTGAGGAGTCATACCCAGTGTGCCTATTCCTGTGAGGAGATCCACTTGGCTAGGATGGTGCGGAGGATTGAAATTCCCTGTTTGTATGATTTTTGAATTTTGACTTGCTTGGGCAAGTTCTAATCCTCTAACCTTTTCCATTAGATTTGAAATGACTTCGTTTGGTGAAGCCATGATATCGTTCCTTGGTGGCGTTTGTTGTATGTCCGGTGTTGTATAGGCATGTGATAGCTGTCATGAGGCGATTGCTTATCTTGCCAAGTTTCTCCAAGAATATTTCTGTAGAGGTATTTTCTTGAAAATGGGTCTCGGGTTGTACTTGTAAAACCTCCTATAGGTGGGTACATACCCAGGAGCGTTGTTCACTCCTAGGATAAGGTATTGATTGTCCATCATCCAAGACCAAGTATGGATCCGATTGTCTACTAATATGTGGTCTGAGTAATACCTGAGGAGATGAAGCAGATTCTCCAGTCAATGTCATATTGTTTGAGCCTGAAGGCTCTGTTTGTGTTTGAGCAATTTGCTCCAACCCCTCTGTTTGAAAGGACGAGTTATATCTAGTCCTTGGTGTTTGTGTTGACAATTGGTTAGTTGAATAGTTGTCGCCCCACATTGAGAGTGAGGGTGATGATTGCCTATTCTGTTGGGCGTAGTATGCCTCAAGACCCAAGAGGGGTCTGCCGTATGCATCGAATCCCGACATATTCGGGGGGTATATGAATACCCGCAGAATAATGGGAAGGAGCGAAGGTGATTTGGAGAAGATAAAACTTCTCAAAGAGAAGGTGAAAGAATTGCTTGATTCACGTCGGGTTCACCAATTTTGTACGTCGGAAAAGCGACAGGTGAGCGTGGGAATCAACACGTGACTCTTCCGCGTACCCGACCTCCCGAGGTCGTGCCGAGACAGCCGGTGGGGGTAGAATGCGCAGACAAACTAGTCAGGCAACCTAATGTCTTGGACACGCACTAATGGTATTTGCGAATCTAAGGCAAAGAAGGCCCTTCTAACTTGGACTGGTGTGATAGATCGATCAGCGAGGATGACTGCTCGAAGGCTCCAATCAATATCGAGCTCTGGCGTGATTCGATCTATGGGTTGTGGGATGCGTGGAAAATGACCCGGGATGGTTTCGTGTATTTCTCCTGATAGGGTCATATGGTAAATATGGTCGATTCTATGGACGATTCTCTGGCCTAGTCCAAAATTCTCTAGCTTTGTTAGCTATTGTGTCTAGTAGGGATAATTGTTGAATGATAAGAGGTGGAATCGGAGTAGACTGAAATACTAATGTACGTAGGCCAGTGTTTATATCTAACCGACTCGTGGGTTTGTTGGGCTGTGGGATCTGGGGATCACAACCATAGACTCTTGGTTGTTGCGGTCCCGTTATGGTCATACGGGAGATCAAGTTCTGATCCCTAGTATCCAGTAATCGTAAGCCTTTTCAGCTTCTACGTTTAGAATCAGCAATTGTGCGATTTTCTCATAATACCTCACAGGTGTTCTAGCGACTTGGATTCTTAAGCTGGTATCTATATCTACTAGGGTGTCTCCAGCGTCTGGCTGTGGAACTAAAGGATCGCACCTGAATATTTGTTCTCTTTCAAATCCTTCTACAGTCATGCGGATGTTTTCTAGGATAACCTGTAGTTTGGCTGATTTGACCAAAACAGATGTGCTTGGTCGTCTTCGATATTTAACCCTCTCAACTGTGACCTGATCTGTTGGAAGTCTGTTGTTGTTTGGAAGACTTGTATCCTAAGGTTTTGGTCAATATCAGTTATTGCCACTACTACGGTATTGGGGCTGGGCACAATTGGCTCGAAAATGTATTCCCTGGGCTCCCTGGGTCCCGTAATTGTCATGCAAAAGCGGAAATGAGACAAACTATAATAAAGTAAAAACTAAGTGTACTTCTAACATATATAATTTCTTTTTTTGTATTTTCTGGCAATTTATAAGAAAGCAGCTATTTAAAATATTTAGAATTGATAACTAAACTAACAACGTAAAACAAACAAAATAGCCGAGTGTAGCTATTTGTCTGTGCAATTTCGTATATCTATTCTAAACAACGAAATAACTAATCTATCTGCAAGATTCTTCGATCCTACCTCAGAAGTGAGGAATGAATCATAGTTTCTCAGAAACTATCAATCCCCACAACTTCCCTGGCAATATCGAGAATGGAAATAACTTAAATAAAGCGATTAACTACTTTATTTGATAAGTTCTAACTAAAACTTTGAAAGATGGAACCTGGATTTCGCAGAACAGTGGCGAATCCGACGGTGTGTGTGTTCTTGTCCCCTCAGTATGATCTCCACGTTCTTTGTGCTCACGTGAATCCAGAAAAGCGTGGAATGCTTGCATCAACAGGAATAAGTATTTGGATCAATGGACAGCCTTTGGAATGCAGACAGAATAGAGTGCGGATAGGAGAGGGATGGCGCAAGAGTACAGAGCTTGGCCTATACAATTCCTAGCGGGGTCTACTGCGAATCGTGCAACAAAAGTATCCAGAACCTGAAACTAGTCTGTATGAAGAGCAAAACCTGCAACTTCAATGGCTGCCTTAGACTATTCTACTCCAAAACAGTAATACTGTTTGCACAAGTTGGATCTGTGGCTTACCAACAGTAACACAAAGCTAAAACAAACCTGTAACAACCTATGCTACCAATCTTAAGCAAGCTAAAAGACCATAGCACTGAAACATGAAAATTGGAGTTAAAAATGGTGGCTCAAATAATGTTTGCACTTGCACAAGTTGGATATGTGGCTTACCAGCTGCAACACAATACTAGCCAAAGCACTCAATGAGAAATCTAAGAATTCTAAGCAAAAGAAAACTAGATCTACTGCAACAAGAAATTCAAAACAAACTTTGGAGCAAAATTCAGAGCTAAATTCAGGGGCCATTTGCATGTGCACAAACCATGCATTTATAGGAATCCAAACATGCAGAGATCAAATCCAAACTGAACTCCTAAACATTAAACAAAAGAAAAACACTATTCCAGGGGACCAAAAACATAAATGCGTGCTCAAGTCGGCAAGAAAAGCTGGTAAAGCGTTGATATTTCACGCGGGTCGCGTCAAAAGAATGTTCTGGAAAACGCATACGATAGACCGCCGCCCGCTCAGTGGCGGCATAGACCGCCTCCCTGCAGGGCGGCGGTTTCGTCACTGAAGGTCAAAAGGCCAAGGAAAGAGGAAAGAAAGGGAAAAACAAAGGGCGCGGGGGCAAAGCGAGGCATGCGGGATGTTAACGCATACTCCGAGGGCTTTTCCGGATCCCGAACACCTTGCGAGGAGACCTGTATCATCATTGGGGCACTTATTACACGTTCAAAGATACAAGACCTTATGATTTTGGGTACGTATGTCACCTAGGGGAAAAGGTATCTCTACTTGGATCATTGATAGGTGGAGGATAAAATGGGTGTTCCTCTGTAGGTGGACGAGATGATGGGTGCTCTATGTGGGTGGAGGAGATGATAGGTGCTCCATGGATCAAGAACTACTGTGGGTGATGATTCCATAGGTGGAGAAACCAAAGGTGAAATGGTCTCAATATTAGCGGAAGGCTCTTCCACATGTGAGGAAGGAGGTGAAAGCTATTCCTTTATGGGTGGAGGAATAGGTGAGGTAGGTTCCAATGTAGAAGGGGTATTTCGATCTATAATTTCCTCTATGGAAAAAAATATGAGGTAATTGGGAAGCAACAAGTGTGTCACTAAAAATAGTGTGGACCTCGCGGGTATGGCTATCATGAGTTGAGGTCTCACCGGTTTGATCAGATGAAGGGGAATGATTGGGAAAGGGTTTCTTGAATATGTGTAGGTTTTGATTGGCAGGTGCATTATGATTATCCACAGTTAACTTACCTTTCTCGAGCATTTCTTGGACAATATTTTTGAAAGTGATGTAATTTCCGTCACTATGACCCTTTACTCGATTATATTTATAGAAGTTGTCCTCTTTATACCATGCGGGTATGGGGCAAGAAGGGTAAAAACCAGTGTGTGGTTTTATAGGTGGAAGGGTGATGGCCCCAGCTTTGATGAGCTTTTCTAAGATAGAAGAGTAAGGCTCCCTAATTGGGGTGTATTTTTGTTGTTCTTATCTGAATTGAAAAGTTTGAACAGGTGAGAGATTAGATTAGGGGCTAGCTTGATTTGATGGGTGAGCTAGGCCGACTTTGAGTACTATTTGCGTTAGTGGTGCCCTTGGCCTTTGAATAATTATTCTGCGGTTTAGAAGAAGATGTATCATTCGACTTGAATGCTGAATTTTTATTGCATAATTGGATTTTCTTCTCTTCAATGGCCCAAATCTCTAGCTTTCGTTCCATGGTGAATGCTTCATCGAAGGTTTGGAAAGTTTAGACCTACGGTGGTCGATTTAGATATCTCTAGCACAAGCTCGCATGAAGAGCTCGATGAGTTCTATTTGTGGTAGTTGGAAGGTGAGTTAATTGATCGTGCTATGCCAATGACACAAAATCTTTGATAGATTCGTCATCATATTGATGCATGGAGTATAGATCAGTCATGGTAACCTTCTTGATGACATTGATGGAGAAGTGATCCAAGAAGGATTGGGCTACCTAATTAAATGAAAATATAGAGTGTCTAGGTAACCCACTATACTAATCTAATGCAGGTTCGATTAGAGACATGAGAAAGGTTCTTAAGAGAAAAGCATCATCATGGACGATTAGGTAGCACCTGTGTTTGAACAACCACAAATGTTGTTTTGCGGTCTTCCTTTTTATTGAAATGGTTGAATTTAGGCATCTCCCAATGTACGGGGTATGGATGGATAGGAATGGATGGGTGGATGGGCTTGTTGAAAATTTCATCGTAGGTGAGAGTGTTGCGAGAGCCAAAACCGATGCCTCCAATGTTTGCATCTTGTCCATCATCAATTTGATTAAGTCATTGGTAGATTGCGAATGATTGGGTGCCTCCTATAGTTTAAGAGGGTTGGTGTTGGGCATGTAACAAGGGTGGAATTTCAGTATATGGTGCTGTCATGTAGGTTGATTGAGAAGAAGGTAATGAAATAGGGGGTACGTACCCAGAGTGAATAATAGATGAAACAGGAGGTTGTTGATAGTACGTATATGGAGGTGGAAGGGTCATGGTGACCCTAGTGGCAATGGGGGCTAATGATTGTGGAATAGAAAGGACCATATTTTGAAAGGGGTAGGGGTCACTAACATGGGAGGTGGTTGTGTAGCTACGGGTATATGTGAGACAATAGGGGCAGATGAGGTTGTGTTTGGGTGGTTGTCAAAGGTATGGTGGATGTGGCGGGTGCAATGGATGTAGCAGATGCTGCAGTCATAGTGGGTATAGGACCTAGCTATGAAACGACTGGGGTAAGGTAGATGTGGGCAACACAGAACTAGATGGGGCTGACGTAGGAGTGGGAGTGAGAGTCGGGGGATAGATATGGGTATGTCGTATATCAATTGACCTGAGGCATCTCGAGTGGATGAGTGGGAAAGATAAAACTGCAAGGGGGAAGGGTTTTGGTCAAGGAGTTGTGTGAAATCCTCATCTCTGGTAGTGATAGTGATAAGTTGGATAGGATCCATGGCGGGTGATAAAATTGAAGGTGGCGAAAGGCTAGGTGAGAGTGGTTGACAACCGGTTTGGAATATGAGGGAACTAGCTTGTCGATGTCTCGATTACACGTGTGAATAGGTACTTGATCGATGGGGATGCCTCTCTCAGTAAATGACACATAAATACACCAGGAATAGGAAGAAAAGGCGGTAATAAGTGGATTAGGTACCAAATGTCACTTGGAAAGTGGCATAGGATAACCGATGCTAGTCAAGGTAAACCGACGGTTAGGGGTAACCACCGCTAGTCATTGTGGGAAATGGATAGTTGGTCAAAAAAGGTATAAGGCAAATATGTCGTGTATAACAAATATTGATGAGTTTTACAAGGTCAATGAGAATGATAATAGTGACAAGGACTCGAATAGTCAAACAAGATGAATAGATGTCCTTTTGGGTAGGTTAACCAAAAGGACCTAGAACCGATTGGTTGGGTATATCCGACGATAGTCGAGGGGTGACCGATGACGGTCACTGGACTGACACCGGTCACTGTGAAATTAAAATAGTGATGAAAGAAAAGTGGTTGTGAATTCAAATCTGATGTGGAATAAAACCCAAAATTCTGAGAATGATGAGAATATGGTCCAGGCACACTCAAATGAATCCAAAATACACCAACTATGATGAGGAGTGTGCAAGGAGAAGTAAGAAAAATGAAGAACGTGACCTCTCACCTCAAAATGCAAGCCAAGCAGAAACACTAAGAAAAATGCGATCCTAAGAGTGTATTTTCTATTATGTTAGTTTAGCTTATGCTATTTAAGGACTCGACTCATGCACTATACAATAGAATTTTTGGTGAGGATGAATTCCTACAAAGAAGGAGATCTAAAAGGTGAGGTTTGGTATGTTATGGTGGGGTGGGCTTTCTTATGAAGTATGACTCGATAGAGCAGTGAGCTGGGGAGTACCTACCAATCCTCATATCAGTGCGATCATTGATAGGTGTTCCTAGGAAAGATGTTGTTTAAGAATATGTAATTTTTTTGAATTTGTGCAATTTGGCAAGACTCGAGAGAGAGAGAGAGAGAGATGTGCTTTATATGATTCATTTGTCAACCATCAGCTGGGAATGACTTCCAGCGTATAGGTTTCCCTCAATTAATGTGAGCTAATGTAGAAAATCAGAATGAAATGCAATGATTTTTAAGCCCAAATCAAAGTATGGAATTTTATGACACAAATAGATGAAGAGGGAGAGGGATTCTCTTTCACTAAAACGTAGAAAACAAGAAGAAATGGTTCTTTTTAAGTACACCAAAAGAAAGGTTTCTTTTAGAGCAAATAGAAAGAAAAATAAGGTTACCAAGGAAGAAAATTAATGTGTATGCTTTTCAAAAGGGAAAAAAACACACAAATTTTCCTAGGAATGAATAAAATTCAAGGAACCCTGATGGGTCCCACCAGGCATGCCAAAATGTTTCACCTGATTCTTAGATGTTTCTTTGAAAATGACAAAACATATAGGGTAATGCACGTAGGAGGAATACCTATTGAAATGTTGGTTGATAGGTTGTTGTGCACGTGTTGACTCCTTGATCCAAAGCTGATCGTGAGAGCTTCCTTTTGGCTGGGAGGAACTACCTAAAATAAAAAGCAAGACCACTAGAAAGAGTTAAACAATATATGTAGTGGACTACCTAGCGTATGCTAGATCCGAGAAGTGTGATACTGCCTAGATGGTTATCAATCCACTGTTTAAAAAATTTAATGTTGGTAATAAAGTAAATCCTATTGTAGTTAAAATAATTTAGGTATCTTATTTAAAACACAATAAGAAAGATCTAATCTAACAAGCTAGGTTAAAATAAGATCCAAAGGTCAAGTAACTAGTTTTGGGTCTCGCAGTCCGAGAGAGGTCTTAGGAGGTCATAGGTGAGTAAAGGTGATGTGGGAATAGGTAGGTTGGTTGTTGTTATGGGTTGTATTGCAAATGCAAAGACCAATTCCGTTAATGGTGATCGACACTTTGGTTGGGGAGAACCGGTTCCGGTCATTATGGAATACTTTGGGAGTGTCACGCACGAGCTTTAGATCTCCCTTATGATTGCTCAAAGGACTAGGCTGGTCAAAATGAGGTGTTAAGCTATTTGGATGGGATTTGGCGAGGTTTTAATGGGGATATGGAGGGGTGAGTATTGAAGGAGGTCAATGGGTGGCTAGGAGGACAAAGGATGAAAATATAATGATTAAATGAATGAACCAGAGGAGTAAAATGTTCTACTTACTTGGAATATGATTTTGGATGTATGTGAGTGAGGAATGAAGGTGCTGGTAAGAGGTTGAATGCTACAAAGGATCACCAAACATTAGGGAGCCCTTCCATGGGCTGCATGTGCTCTCCTTCTTTTCTAATTGGATCAAATCTGTGCTAGGTGGTTGCTGGATGAATGTTGGATGTCTATGCAAGATAAAATGCTTGATCTCCTTCCTTACATGCGTGTTCTTGCAGAAACTTGTTCTCAAAAGATGTGATATCTCTCAAGAATCTGCCAACCTTTTTCCAACCTCAAAAATAAGGTTGTTCTAGGGATTAAAAGGTGACCGATGTCGGTTCCTACTTAACCGGTGGGCGATTAAGGGTAACCGACATCGCTAGGGTGGGATTTTCTAGGTTTACTAAACTAGGCAGATCCCCTTGATTTTCTGGGATCTCGTGTCGTTCACTCGTGGATTAGAATGGAAGCTTCCTTTAAGCATGTAAGAATGTGGTTAGAGGGAATGTATGCATTGATTTTTAGGGTATGGGTAAGTCTTAGTTAGTTATGGCAACTTAGTAAGAATATGTCTTAGGGTGAGGTGGCTATATGAGGTGGATATGAGGACATTATCCCAATTAAGATATTTAAATAATAAATATGGTGAGGATAATGAATTAATTTAATTAAATTAATATTATAGTGAGGTGAAGGGGACCATGGCTAGGTTAATGTGTTCAATGGTGTTTATTTAACGAAGGACCAAAGGGGAGTGTGACCTAATTTTGGTGTCTACAATATCATCTTGACAACAATAGAAAATTTCATTTTTCATATAGAATCTCTTTTTTTGCATTTGGAAAATTGATAGGTATTTATTCTCAAAGCTCTACATTCAAAGGAATTTGTTTAATCTTTCTTTATGAAAAATTTAATGTTAATAACCAACACAATAAAACTAAAATGTGTTACCTTCCACTTTTCTATCTTTATTTTTGTAAATCCGGGTTGTTAAGGACATTATAGCGATTTATAAATTGATCTATCTTTATAAAGAAAATCAATAAACTTGGTTTCTATCCAAGTTTGATTTAATTCATTATGTTGTTTTCAAATATTGGCAATGGCTTGGGTAGATGATTTTATTGAAAAATATGATCCTTTCAAAAATGCGGTGTTGAATGTAAAGACTTGTAAGTCTCTAAGCCCAAAATATTTTTTTCATGCACATATTGTATGTTGCCACCAAGTATATTAAATTTCACATCATCCATTTCAAGTTATTTCAGATCTTGGAGTTTGAAAATGTTATTTGTAGACTGCAAGAAGGGAAGAATAATTACACCCCTTTGTATAAGAATAACATTTATCAAAATTGAGTGGACAAGAATGTAAACAATATCATCATCTATAGGATGATACTTTGATATTCTCAAGGTGCTACATGACACCATGAAACATCAATTAAAAATAAATCACCATTAGACAAAAAAATGAAGCTTTTGAATAGTTGAAGGTTATGTTCTCACAAATATTGTGGTTGCTTTCTTTAGCCATGTAGCTGATTTAGTATTCTTTTTTATCCCATGCAACTTTGATTTATATGGGTTGATCTTGAATTAAAAAAAATGTTCTCCGTAGAATAGTAAATAAATTGGTATGTTTTGGATGTGAAAGTGAACTTGTTCTATTAAAAATAACAAAAAGAAGAGGTTTTATCCTTTCTATACAATTTTTTGAGTATTTTTAACATGTCGTTATGATTTTTTTCACATTTAAACAACCAGCTTTTGTTAGAATCTACTAATAATCCCAAGTTCTAACCATATAGTAAACATGAATACAATTTTTGTTTATTAAATCTTACATTTCCTATGTCCTCAATATTAAATAAACATCCAAATCCATATCTAGAATAAGACACTTCTTATTTTTGAAGTCAATGCGTTTGACCTCGAACACATAGTGTCCTTAAATCAATAACTACTGAGGACATAACCATGCTAACTTGCTCATGTCTGTCATCTATAATAAAAACAACCACAGTCGACATGGTAGTTTTCAAGGTGGAATGAATTTAAACAAACAATTCCTCATCTCTTTTCTTCCAACACTCAATACCTTCAATGAATGGAATTGTCAAGAATGGATTATGAATAATTGAACACATTTTACCTGTAATTGGTGTAGAATAAAATAATAATTAGTTCATATATAAGGTATAAAATGTTTTTTCGCATTGTTTGATAAGGAATATAGGTATTAACCTAGTGATCACCAACCTCTAGAATTATTTATATTTTATCATTGGAGATTTATTAACTTAATGGTTAGCGATCACTATGCTTCGTTCGGACATGATATCTAACCTTCAAAAGGTTACAATAATTCACATTTTTGGAAAAAATCAATAATTAAAATAATTATCCAAAATCATTCTAGCCAATTAACACACAACATATTTTAAAAGGATTATCATTAAGTCCAACAACCTATAACATTCAACAGATAAAGCATGACGAAAGCATAGAAAATATAGATCTTAGTCATAGATAGGATTCTATTCGACATTTAATTGGACAACTTAAAACATTCCCTATTTTTCATTTACACCTATTGAATGGCCTAGCATAGAGGGCCCTAAGATCTATTTTTTCAAATTTTAAAGAGAGTGTTTAAGAAAATAATCACAATAACGAGTTAGTGGTCACTAAGTAGTATTTGTTATACATAGAAATAATTAGTTGTACATTAACACATATTGCGAGGAATAACTTAGTGACCGCTAAGACCCAATGATTCTATTTTGAAATTGAGCCTTCAATAGATTTTGCATAATAGGTAATTCACATATGTTTGTATCAAATAAAATTCTCGGTGATTATTAAGCTCCATTCCTTATTGAAAGGAATGACATAGAGATGTAGGCTCAAGAGTTTCTTATTTTTAAAATAGAGATACAATAAAAATTATGGTCTAGCTTAGTGGTCGCTAGGCTCCTACCATTATCTCTTGTCATTGTAAACATTATTTGTACAACTTTGGATCCCTAATTTTTTATTGGTTATTATTGTATCATATTTGATGGACTATCCTCACAAAGCCATGTGTTTCACTACATACTCTTGAGATGAATAAATCCTTATGTAGTTCTCATAAGATATATTATTTGTAACATATAATTCACATCATCTCATATGAGAGAAAATTCTTAATGACGCTAAGATTTATTACTTATTGAAAGGAATTCATAACAACCGTTAGGATCAACTATTTTATAGTTTAAAAATAGTGATAAAATAAACAATCATTGTCAAGCTTAATGGGTGCTAGGATCCTAGAACTACCTCTTGTCATTGTTAACACTATCTATAAACCTTTAGATCAATAGTAAATTTCATTAATTATAATTATGTCATGTTGGTATCTAAATTGATTCTCCCTTAGAAACCGAGCAACATCAAAGATTTAACATGACACTAAGAGACAAACAGATCATATTATGATTTGTTTGTAGTCGGGGAGGGGATTTTTCTAACTCTTTGTCACTCAGGCATCAAATAAATGGATAGCACCTTCATTAAGGATTTGATCTATCCTCACTGCTTTAGGCCATGCCTTTCGACCAGGGTGAGAGGACCTGTTTTGTAACCTCTGTTAGTGAAGGCGAATGAAGATATCCTTCTTTACATAAATTTCAAAGGTGACCATAAGAAAATATGATCAATGCACCATAATTTACCTCTCATAAGTTGTCACTTCTAAATAATGGTGATATTTTCTAAACAAGGCCAAAGGTTACTAAAGACATTATGGGATCCTGATTTTTTTCGCATATTTTGGCAATAGAATTTATACATTTGTGGACATACAGGGAAAATAGGGGTAGTTCAGGTAGGATTCATTGTTTTGAATAATTTTGGTGGGAGATTAAGCAGGATAAAATTGATTATGCCAAATCTTTGAGAACCTTCACAAAATTTGGAAAACTAAATGATATAATGCTTCAGAATAAATAAAATATTCCTTCAACTAGAAGGTGTGCATCAATGGAGGCCCATATTTTCACATTTTCACACAATCTCCAAGAATTTAACATGAAGGCTTGAGCCAAAGACTCAATTAAGCATCAAAGACCCCTAGTTCCTCATGCCTAAGATACACTCAAAGGCTTACAGACAATCTTTATCAACAAATGACAATAAAGTGATTTTAAATTATTTATCTCATTGCAGGATGAAGGCTCTTCTTGAAATGAAATTGTAAATGCCACTAAACTATCACAGGGATGAGATCCTGTGTGATTCGGAGGGACTTTAACACAAGATTGCAATAGGAATAAGAAAAACTACTTGTAGACATTCTAAATAAAGCAGACATAAATTGGTCAAAGATTGACACAGATTAATTTGAAATTGATTAGATTCATCAACAAGGAAAGTTTCTTTGAACAGTCTCAGAGCTTGTCAATGGTTGTACACTCACAACCAACTTGACATGATTGAAATCTAAAACACATGAAATTAACATGTTTCTCAAATTGGTCTCTCAGGAAGATGGGATCTCTCAAATTTTCTCTTAAGAATTCAACCCCCAACCATTTGAAAGAGTATTATCATTGAATTTATACATTTCACTCACTCACTCATCCCAAATTTCCCCCAAAAATAAGAATATTTGAGGAACCTTTGCTTCTTACAAATTTTTCTCGAAAAGTGACGTTTAACAAATTTACACCCACAGCTACTAGGTGGACAAATCAGGAACTGGTCACATTTCTCTTGCCCTCATCTCGATGATTGGGATGTGTACATACCCAAAATTGTAGGGTACTTATTGCGCAACAAAGTAACACACACCCCAATGATGATATAGGTCTCCTCGTAAGGTGTTCGGGATCTAGAAAAGCTCCCCAAGTGTGCATTAACATCCCGCATGCCCCGCTTAGCCCCTGCATGCTTTGTTGTTCTCTTTTCCCCTCTTTTCTTTGTGTTTTATTCTTTAGTGATGAAACCACCACCCTACCTAGGCGGTGGTCTCGTGACCACCGCCCGCTCGGTCGTATGCCGCCATCCTTTCCTTCACGCATTTTCTAGAATGTTCTTTTAACGTGACTCACATAAATTTCAATGTTTACCAACTTTTTTCACCGCCTTTGGCTTGCATTAATGATTCTGGTTCCCTGGAATAGTGTTTTGGCTTTGTTTATGGTTTAAGAGATCAATTTGGTTTTTACCTTTGGGTAAATGCAAATGCTATAAATAGTTGGCTTGTGCTCAAGAAAATGGCCCCTCAAATTTACCTCTCAATTTCTCATTTCGGTAGTTCAATCTTTTATTTTGCTTAGGATTCATAGTTTTGTTCATTGCATGCTTAGTTAGTGTTATTTTGCTATTAGAAAGCCACATATCCATCTTGTGCAAATGCTTTCATTACTTCATGCAATCCATTGAAATAGAGAAGCTTAATTCTCACTAGGAAACCATTAAAGTTGCAGAGTTTTGCTCAAAACAAGATAGTTTCTGTGTTCTGACGTTTTATGTTGCATGACTCATGATAAATCCCGCTAGGAATTGTATAAGCCAAGCTTTTACTCTTGCGCTATCCCTCTCCTACTCGCATTGTATTCGATTACCGTAGCCTAAGCCGCCTTTGTTCCAATATCTACTTCTATTGATGCTAGCATTACACGCTTTTATGGATCCACGTGAGCACGAAGGAATGAGAAGATCATAGTGAGGGGACAAACCCCACACACGCCATCGGATTTTCCACTACGTTTGCAAAATCCAAGTTCTAGCTTTCAAAGTTCTAGTTAGAAGCATATCAAATAGAAGTAGTCAATCATCTTATTTCAGCTGTCAATTTTACTTTTGATATTGCCAAAAGTATGAGGGATTGATAGTTTCGAGAAACTATGATTCATTCCTCACTTTTGAGGTAGGATCGAGAGTCTTTCAAATAGATTAGATCAGTTATTTCATTATTTAGAATAGATTTACAACTGCATGTGCAACTAGCTATACTTGGTCGCCAAAGCCTTATTTGTTTTAAATTTCATGATTAGTTTAGTTGTCAATTTCTAGATATATTAAAAAAATTCTCCTTCAATTTCGTTTGAATAGTTATTCAGAAAAAAATACAAAAATAGAGAAGTTATATATGTTATAGATATATTTCACATAGTCAATTTTACTTTGCTGCAATTAGATTTACATTGTTGCTTTTGTATGACAATCACGGGACCTAGAGAGCCCAGAGAATATGTATTCGAGCCAATCGTGCCCCAACCCAATCTCGTCACAGCAATAACTGATATAGATCAGAATCTTAGGATCCAAGTCTTCCGAACAACGGCAAACTTACAACAGATCAGCTTCCAGTTAAGCGGGTTAAACATAGAAGATGACCAAGTACACACGTTTTGGTCAAATCAACCAAACTATAGATTACCCTAGATATATATCCGCATGACTGTAGAAGGGCTTGAAAGAGAGAAAATGTTCAGTTGTGATCCTTTGGTCCCACAACCAGGCACAGGAGACACTCTCACAGACATAGATACTAGCTTAAAAATTCGGGTTGCATGTAATGCCTGTGAGATACTCTGAGAAGATCACACAACTGTTAATCCTAAACATAGAGGTTGAGAAAGCATGCGATTATTAGATACTAGGGATTAGGGATTGATTGTGCACATGACCATAAGAGACCACAACAACCGTGAATCTATGGTTATGACCCATAGATCCCATGCACCAACGAATCCATAGGTGAATCGAACATGAGATCTTGCCTACGCACATTAGTATTCAAATCCACTCCACTTCCACCTATCATCATCGAATAGTTATCATTATTAGACATAGCAGCTAATAAAGCTAGGGAATTCTGACTACACCAGTAATCGTCCGTAGAGTCCGCTATACCATCATCCACTCTATGACCCTATCTCGGAGATATACACGAGACTATCCTGTTATTTTCCACATATTCCACAATCCATAGACCAAATCACGCAATGCAGAGCTCGATATTGATTGAGCCTTCTAGTAGTCATCCTTTCCAATCAATCTATCACACCCTTTAGGTTAGGAGGGCCTTCTTTTCCTTAGATTTGTAGTTTCCATTAGTGCACGTTGAAGAAATCAGATTTCCTAACTAGTTTTTCGCATCCTACACGTATTCCATCCCCACCAGTTGTCTCGGCATGACCTCAGGAGGTTGAGTGCGAGGAAGAGTTACTTGTAGATTCCCACGCTTGCTTGTCACTTTTCCATCGTACAAAATTGGTGAACCTAACGTGAACTTCAAAAAACATTCCTCCTCTTTTATTTTCACTTCTTCCTTCCACCTTCTCTCTTACCTATTATTCTGCTGGGTATTCATATACCCCCCGAATATGTTGGGATTCGATGCATATGGTAGACCTCTCCTAGGTCTTGAAGCATACTACGCTCAACTAAATAGACAATCATCACCCTCACTCTTAGTATGGGGTGACAACTACTTGAATAACCAAATTGTCAACAATATAGCTCATCTTTCCAAATATAGGGGTTGGATTAGCTCACTCAAATGCAACACAACACACGAGCCTTCAGAGGATCGAGCAATATGATGTTCACAGAGAATCCGGTTCATCTCCTCGTGTACTTGCTTAGACCACAAATTAGTAGACAATCGAGATCCATACCTAGTTTTAGATGATGAACATTCAAGATCGTCATGCGCGAAAATGAACAACGCTCTCGAGTATGCACCCACCTATACGAGGTTTACAAACACAACCCGAGATCTCTTCTCAAGAAAATAACTCCATGCCACTACATATAGGAAACACCCTCGAGGAAACATGGTAGAGCGGTGATAAATTCATAGCAGGATATCACATGCCTATAAAACACCAAGATATACAAAAATGCCACTAAGGCAAAATATCATGACTTCACCAACTAGGTCATTTCAACTCTAGTAGAAAAAGTTAGGGGGTTGGAACTTGCTCAGGAAAATCACCATTCTCGATTCATACAGTAGGAAGTTCTAATCCTCCACGCCATCCTAGCCAAGTAGACCTCCTCACAAGAATAGGCATGTTAGGCATGACTCCTCAGTATTCACAATTAACGCCAACAAGAACCGCCATTTCTAACACCGTTCCAATACCTCCCAGTCTAGTACAAAATAATCCATTCCTAGACAATACCCCTTCATACTTAAACATATACTCCAAATCACCACAAGGGGACATGTTCTCCTCTCCCGGCATGTTTTCTCAAACATAGGGGCTTCCTTATGCCCCTGCCAACGCATACGCTACGCCATACCAACAACCCATTCCACCGCCACCCCCTCAGCAGGCACCATCAATGGTCGAAACCTATGCAATAGGGACTTATTCAGAATATTTGAAAGAACCCTTAGACTTCACCATATGGCGTTATGCCTCAAAGACCTCTTCTTGATTTTCCCAAATACAAAGGTGAGGGAGATCCGAATGCAAATCAAGGCTTACGCCACAACTATTCGAGAAATACTCCCTTGGGATGGGTTGTTGCTTAAAATATTCCCCAAAACTTTGGAGGGTATCGCTCTTGATTGGTATTATAGAATACACCGAGGCTTCCACCCATTTTTTTAAACAACTCGTTTCAAAGTTCATTAAGGAATTTGACATGAACAAACTATTAAGAATGGGAATCAGGGAATTCTTGCACATTAAGCAGGAACACAATGAATCCGTTGCTCATTTCATCCAAAGGTGGCATATAGTTCTTTATTCTTTAGTCAGTGCTCCAAATATGGACCAAATGGAACTATGCATTGTATTCCTTCATTCTCTCAAGAGAAGTGAAGGAAGAAGTCCAGAAGTTCCCACTAAGGACTTACGATGAAGTACTTGAGAGTGCTCTCCAAATAGATCAAGTGGCAATAGATAGCGGTCATAAGACGTATGGAACAAATGGGAGGTTAATCACCTCAACCAAAATACCATGGCTTATCCTACCACCACAAGTACTAATAAAGAACCTAAAATTCTTAATAAAAATCGCGGAGTGACAACGAATGGATGGAGTAATCGATCAGCCTAAAAAGGGTAAATGTTGTAAATACTCCACCACTAGTAAACAACCAACGAAATAACAACTTTACCCCAACAATCAATGCAGTGTATTTTAATCATCCACAACAACAACAACGGAAAAACCCTACACAGGGTCCAAGCCAAAACTCAACTGGATATCAAAACCAAAACCAAAACCAAAAACAACAAATGTAAAACTTTAATCCTAATAGGAAACGGTTTGATAAGAGTTTTGGGCCACAATATACACCAAACCAGCAGACTAGGAATTACAATCCTAACTCATATTGTGGTTTTCACAAAATTCAAGGCCATGACACTAGAACATGCCGTGACTACAATAAATTCATGCAACGTTTTCCAGAGGAACAAAGACAACTTTTCATAGATATGTTCTTGGCAGATCCTACGTCACCGGCACCAAATACTTTTATAGGGGTAGTTTCCCCTCAAAATGCACCCCTTATATCTTCAATGATCCACTCCCAAATCACAACAACAACGGGTTAAATTCGAATGGGACAAACAAGGGTGTAATGACAGGAAACAATGATCATGAAGCCTCAACTTCACTAAATCCATTAGTTGTGCCACAATTAGGAAGTCAGCCACAACCCAAGATAGTCGGTTTAGTGGAGTTAGATGTTGAACTACCCATAGAGGTCAACATAGGACATGAGAGTATTCCTCTCGGCCCAAGTCCAAGTTACCTACCAAAGACAGATAACATCCAACAAATATTAGTAAGACCTATAGGTGCCTACGATTTAATTAGTGATCTAACAAAAACCTTCTCGCACATTTCTTTTTTAGACTTACTAAAGAATTCTCCTACCCACAGGCTGCTCTTCTAAAAGCATTAGGTTTAGGTCATTTAATTAACATCACTCCACCTCCCGAAACATAGGTAAACCATATAGACTTTGATATCCACCCTCCGGGCAGCCATATAGGGATACCAAATTCATATTCAAAATAAACAAAATGCCAACAGACGCTGAGATTACACGCCGAGGTGATCCAGCCTTACATTTACAAGTATGGGTTTATAACAATTATGTGAAATGCACGATGGTTGACGATGGGGCAGTGGTTAACATAGTCCCCTTCTCTTTCCTTCAAAAGCTAGGGTATGGAGAAACGAATTGTTCCACAACTCAAAATACGCTAAGAGGCTATGATAGCCTTAAAGCCACCTCGGTTGAACTATAATACTACCGGCCACCTTAGGACCCAAAACAATCTCTCGACTAAGTTTTATATTATAGATCAGAAACCAACTATAATATAATCCTTTGGCCGACCATGGATACACCGTATGAAGGCAATCCCTTCTACGTTATTTCAAGAAGTAAGATTCTTGCATTTAGGAAAGGTGTTCATAGCCAAAGGTGATCCAAAACATTTGATTACACCGGCTGACCTAAAGAAAAGACCAGCATGCACTCAAATTTTAACTCCCAAAAACCAACTTAATAAACCTACCAACCCAAAACCAAAAGAAAAGTTGGTACCTACGATAGATTTGAGACTATGAGCCTAGCCAAGATGATCCCAATCCTCAACGATGAGATTAATATTGTAGAAATAGATCATTAGGAACTACCGCAAAAATTGTTGAAATGCTAGAACAGGATCTACCAATGTTCCTACCATTTGATTTTGTAGGCATGGGATACACCCTAGGTGTTGGTTCTCTTCCAGTAGTAGATCTTTGCATGGTAGAGGTAGAAGATGTTAACACAACAAATATCCCAACACCCATATTCCCAGCTAAGTATTGGACTCTCCATTTCGATGGAGCTAGATGTCATTACAGAGTTGGGGCAGGTGTAATCTTTACTTCTCCTGAGGGAAAAGTCCTACCATTTTCCTTTAAACTAAATTTCAAATGTACAAACAATGGTGTTGAGTACAAATCCCTCCTCCTTGGCCTCGTCCTAGCTAAGAGGATTGGTGTTAATAATGTCAGGCTGTTAGGAGACTCACAATTGGTAGAAAACCAAGTCTCTGAGATGTATGAAACCAGAGCCGAGCATTTGCAGCTCTACAAAATAGCTGTATTGAATTTAAGAAAAGAGTTTGACTTCATATCAATTGAAGCAATCCTGAGAGAAAAATCTTCTCACCGATTCAATAGCGACCTCGATCATCACGCTTCACTCCAAACAGTGAGTTGGAAGATACCCTTTTTATGTTATCCCTTCATACTAAACCACTGATAAAAACAATGTCGAATCCTCTTTTAACAAACAGAAATGAGAACAAATCTACTATCCTAGACCACATTGATAGTGATACAACCACTGGATTACTTAAATGCCCTATGCAGCATTACATCTCACCCATCACACAATAGATTTATCCTTAATCCGCATTCATCTTCCTACTTCAAAATCCCATGAGAAAGCTTCCCCACAAAAGGAACTTAGCATATACACAAATGATCGAGAATGGAGACATGATCTAAAACTACCTCCAACCCTTCCCGAGTTCAAGAAGGTAATGCTTCTCTAATCAAAGAAACAATAGATATTAACATCGGAATGAGGATGAACCAAGGATATTAAAGTTAGGATCTCGTTAACTCCATCATCAAGTATAAATACACACTCAAATCCTCAAAGAACATCATAAGGCTTTTGCATTTAATTATAAGGAAATGATAGGAGTTGCACCACACATTGCGGTACATAACCTCGTCACTAAATCAGATGCAAAGCTGATTAAAAAAAATCAAGACCAATGAAACCTAAGGTAGCTCTCATGGTGAAAGAGGAGGTGATGAAACTCCTCCAAGTAGGATTCATCGTGCCGCCATTACTCTCGGTGGGTATCTAAAATTGTTCCCGCTCTAAAAAAAGAATGGGAAGATACAAATTTGCATAGACTTCGAGACATTAACAAGGCATGTCCTAAGGATGACTTCCCATTACCATCCATAGACATCATTGTTGACACAACAGCTGGATTTGAGCTTTTGTCTCTCATGGATGGATTCTCAGATACAATCAAATTAGAATATCTAAACAAGATCAAGCTAAAACCACGTTTATAACTCCTTGGGGAACCTATTGCTATGTTGTTATGCCATTCGGTCTCAAGAATGCATGTGCACTACATACCAACGCGCTATGACGTATATATTTCATGACCTTATTCATAAAATTGTGGAATCCTACATAGATGAATTGTTGGCAAAGCCAAGAAGCGTTGTGACCATCCGAAGTGCTTCGCGTCATTCTTTCATGTCTCGATAGAATACGAGTCACCCTAAATCCAAAAAATGTGTCTTCGATGTAATGGGAGGAAGCTCCAAGGTTACATCAGTACGTCACGCAGGATCAATGTTGACCCAACCAAAATTAGGGCTATTCTCAAAATGGTCCCACCTTCGGATGAATCTAGAATCGTGTCATTTCTCGAAAACTTGGTGCAATCCGAGATTCATAAGCATATTTAAGCTTCACCATTCATCTAATTAACAATCTACTCAAGAAATATTATAGTATTGATTAGACCAATTAGATAATGAAGCTTTTGACGCAATTAATCATTTCTTATTATCACCACCTACGTTAATGCCGCCTACACCTAGATCGCCCATTAATTTTATATTCGCGAGCTACCAATGTCTCGCTATTTGTATGTTGGCTCAAGAAGATGATGACAAGAGAGAATGTGCAATCTACTTCATTAGTTAACGTTGCTAACTATGAAACATGTTATACATAGGTAGAATGAGAATGCCTTGCCATAGTCTTTACGACCAAACGCTTAAGACATTATATGCTAAATCAAGAAATGAGGGTCATTGTAAAGACAGAGCATTTACGAACTTTCCTCACGCAAGGGTCCTTGTCTAAAAAGGTTGGACACTTTATAACCTTAATGGGGGAGTTTGAATTAACATTTGTAAATCAGAAGTCCATTAAAGGACAAATCATCATGGATTGGTTAGCGATAACCCACTAGACGGAGGCAATCCACTAGATCTAGACTTTCCTGATGAATGCGTATACTACATCGAAACCAGACCTCCCATCTCGAGTGTCCTTAATATGCTGATATTATTAATTATATCATGGATCATACATATCCGTAAGGTGCTACACCACACAAAAAGAAGGCGGTTGTGCATTATCATAGCCAAATACGTCATTATAGAGCAAGTGCTTCTATCGAAAAGCATTCAATGAAATGCTTCTAAGATGTGTCGACACATCAGAAGAATCCAAGAAGATTCTCCACGAATCTCACAATGGGATGTGTGGAGGCCACTTGAATGGCCATGCCAACTTGTAAAATACATCGGATGGGCTATTTTTGGTCTACTCTAGAACACGACACAATAGAGTTTGTATGAAGGTGTCATAAATGCTCCCAATTCTCCCACGAGATCCACATGCCAAGACAAGCTCTACAACCAATCGCTACTCCATGGCCCTTTTCTACATGGGGCCTCGATTTGATAGGGAAATTCTCTCCTCTCATCCACGACGGCCATAATTTCATAATCACACCACCGAATATTTTACTAAGTGGGTAGAGGCTATGCCTCTTACTCATCAGTATGCGTGTTCTATAAATCGCCAAGTTCATTTTGAACCAAATCATTTGCAGGTACGGTGTCCCGCAAATCATTATCTCAGATAATGGGACTTCTTTTAAGAATGACAAAGTTCATGAATTGTGCAATAAATTTAAAATAAGCCATCATACGGCCTCCTTGTATTACCCTCAAGCCAACGAACAAGCTGAAGCAACAAACAAAACATTAAAAGCCATTCTTCTTAAAACTGTGAAAGAAAACAAATGAGATTGGCATTTGAAGTTATATCCGCCTTATGGGCCCACCGAACCTCAATAAGAACACCAACAGAGTGACTCCTTTCTCACTGGTATTTGGGGCAGAAGTAGTTCTCTCGCTTGAGGTTGAAATACCCAGTCTCTATATCTCATTACAAGGGATTCTGGATGAAGATGCTTATAGAGAAGCATGTCTCTCCCAACTAGAAAGCCTAATGAAGCCAAAGTTAGATGATGAACAACGGCACATAATCTATGCTTGGCCGGATGTGCCAAGTATGATAAGAAGAAGGTCTATAAATGAGACATATATGAAGGTGATCTAGTTCTAAGGCTGAGAACAATAGGATCGATAAAAAAATTGTGAAGGAAGGAAGTTTCGAAGCCCAAATGGTTGGCCCATACCAAGTCATGAAGGACTATGGAAATGGTGCATATCTCTTATGCACACTAGAAGGTGAGGAATTTGGTGAAACACCAATTCCCTACACCTTAAACAATTCTATGCATAAGCAACCAAAGACTCGCTTGTATAATTATAACTACATTACATCTTCATATAGTTAGGATCATTTTGTCTTCTTGTTTCGTACAATATTGTGATCAAGGAATATATTCTTAAAAGAAATGCATTAAAACGTTTGATGATATTGGCATAAACACTCTAATCATACTTCTCCATTTCCATGATATCATCAACTATTTCGAATCATTTCATCAAATAAAGCTAGATATGACAAAGTCTTAATGGTAACCATACCAAGATCTGCATACTTGTTCTCACTTTTGGTTTCTTCTTAGGATAGGTGTCTTGCCTATGGTCTATTCTAGAAGCTTCATTGTGTCACATCTATCCCATATGTATATCTCTCTAGGAAGTAAGAGCATGTTGACATTTTACTCAAAAAAAAAAAGTCAAATATAAATCAAACAAAAATTTTAAATTTACACATTTCCTTGCCCCACCAACCTTTGGTGATGAGCTTGCGTCTCTTACTAGTGATGTAGGGTTGGGAAAGGATGGAAATGCCCTTACTCGCCTATGCCTTGCCCATGGTGATAAACCCACGCTTCTTACTAGTAGCATGGGGCAAGGTGTAGGGGGTCCTCTTGACAAACAAACGTTAAAGGTCATAAACAAACAATTCAAATCTTGAAGTCTTGAGTCAAAAAAAAATGAATCAGATGTTCAAAATTTCAAGAGAGTTAAAAATCCTAAAACCCAGATTTTGTCTACCATGTGGCCATCTACGGATCTAAGTCTAGATAAACCGCAAAGCAAGTTACATCCCAAACTATGGAGTCACTCGAGTAGAGTAGGATTGTAGCATCCTAATTTGGTTCCACCAAAGCTTTGTCTATCTCTCATCACTATCATTTCAACACATTTCATTACTTGTGCCCTTTCTAGCTCTCGGTGATGAGCCCTCGCATCTTACTAGTTGCGTGGAGTTAGAAGTGGGGCAAGTATATCTGCTCATCATACCGGCTTATCTTCACCACTTTGCCAAAATAGATATGAGGTATCAAAATTGCTTAAAGAAACTAAAATTTCAAATTCACATTGTATCTACATTATCATATATCAAAGCATCATGGAATACGAAAGAAAGTAAACACTTGTATCATTTGTTCTCCATTGCATACATTCTAAAAGCATATAAGCATAACATCATAGTTTACATGTGGAAACGGAAATGGAAGCAAGGTCATAGATGCCAAGAGTCTGATCCAAAAAGAATATATATATATATATATATATATATATAAATGATCAAAATTCCTATACAATGTCATCATGCACTAAGCATGGTCAAAATGCTCAAAGAGCCCGGGAAATACAAACATATCATACAAAAATCTAAGAGAGCCAAGTGGCTTCTCAACCCCTATGAGATCCCTCTGAGGGTGCACGCCCACGCCTAGGACTCTGGCTACGCCGGCGCTTTGAGTGCACGGAGGGCTCACGATCCCGAGGGGTAGCTGCGGTCTCACCATGAGAATGACTCCTCATCAGGCACTCTGTTGTCCTATACCCTACCACCAAGCAAGACGGAGGGTAGATACCATCCCGCCACATGCCGGATGGGGGCAAAAATGTCGGTATGTCTGCAAGCCACTTCGAGGGCTCCCCCGTATCCACAGCACAACTCTACACGGGTCCTCTTCAAGGGATCATCAGGGTATTGGTGCATACCCTACGAATCAGGTCTCGCCACTCATCGGCGGTCTCTGCAAACAAAGGAGAAAATGAATTAGAAATAAAGCAAGAGATAAACACAAGTGTAAACAAAAGGAGAGATGGAAATTAAAGCAATCCTAACTTAAATCAAAGGGAAGATAACTTACTCGATCACCGGGCCTCAGATGGATCTCTAGGGTCAACCCACCACCATAGATGTTACCACGACCAGGTACTCCTCCCATGGCTGGAGTGATGTAATTGTCCTGTAACGGACTCATCCTCCCACCATGGCCCTAGGAGAGTGGCTCCTCACGAAACCGAGTCACCCTCTCTCGCACTCTGCTCTGCCCTCTCTCGCTTGCATGATATCCCCCGAGTATCATGCCACTCAGATCACTTTCCTCCTCAGTCTCCTCCTCCGCCTCTCTCCTGCTGAACTCCTTAGGACTCAAAGTCTATGTTAGTAGGGTCGTCACTACCGTGAGCTAGACCGGGGAAATCTAAAGTAAGGGTGCCTGAGGAGCACCGACTCTCCCTCGGGCATGTACTACCCGCCTAGCCGCAAATGTGGGAACACCAGGGGTAACAACTATCCAACCCTGGCCTCTAGGACCCCCTCTAGCCTCTCGAACTAACTCCGTATCACATGCACTACCGGGGAAGCATACCCACATAAGGTAGGCCAAACTATTGCAGAACTCGGCCAAAGGGGTGTATCTCCACTCTCCCTACTTTGTCAATAAGATGCCCTGTGGTGGAGTAGGAGATCAAAGTAAGAGCCTCCTCGCCCCATAAACCTACCATGGCCTGATACGGTGTGGCCTCCATGTCATCAGTGGTCAGGGAAGTAACTGGCTGGTGAGGTGCTCTGAGCACCGACATATTTGTCCATTTGGCTACCCTCACAACTCCGGATCCACTACCTCTACACCTCTGCCATAGGGGATGAAGCACTCATAGACCCAGCTCATAACCAAGGTTAGGTGGCTCAAAGATTTCCCCTATAAATGGACTACCTGTATGTCATGGTAGGTAGTCCCAAGTATATCAGCTCCCCAGGCATAAATCCGCCATGTCCCTTGATCTGTGCAATGATGGGGGACCAACAATATAGTAGTGTGTCTCCTCCCTTGTCCCTGATCAATCTCAAGGCAAGGATCCCCATAATGGCCTGGCGAATCAAGGGGATGGGTAGGCTAGGAATAGATCGGACCCTCACCCCCTTCTTCGACCCAGTGGAGATAACTGCATCTCCCATGTAAGAAGCCCATTGTGCTATCTAGGCCTATGAACCTGCTGTCTCAAGAGTAAGTCGTCTCCCAATGATCGGGACCCCCAGAATATGGTAAACATCCTCCAAAGTGATGGTCCACTCACCTCGGACCCTTGGTAACCGAAAGGTGTTCCGATTAGCATCCCAATAAGAAAATAAGTCACAAAGTATGTGACTGGATGGAGCAACATGTGGGACACGTTATATACGCAGTATGCCAGCCCTTTGAAGAGTGTCCACTCATCCTATGAAAGGGCATCTAACACTACTTGGGAGCCGTCACACTCTCTCTCCCAACTCCATCGAATGTACTCCTCCCTTGCCTGCATACACCCAAAAACACACAAAATAGAGTAAGTTAGCATCCGAATGACATTAGAAAAATCATGAAAACACATAAAGATGCTAAAAATACAAAAACAATTTTAAACAAGTGTTCCTTTGACATTACATTAGGAATTACCACCACTGAGCAGAGCGGGATTTCATAACCGACGCCTTAAAAGTAGTAGTCTTGTAACCGCTGCCACTGAATAGGGCAGGCCACGTGACCGCCGCCCTGTCGTCAGTGGCGGCGGTCATGTCCTCGAAACCCACGCGGATTTTACACCTTAAAAATCTAAAAAAATGCAAAAAGGGACTATTTTAACTAAGACAAAGCATACCCAGTAGGCACCCCCTAGATAGACCTTTTGAACCTAACATTTTCAAAAATAACCCCCGCACGACAAAGTTTTTAACATTTCAAAATTTTGGGGGTAAAAACAATAAATTGAGAAAAACTAACATGTGATCTCACGGGTCAATAATTTGCTCACAGAGGCATGATCGCTATCTCGTCACAAACATTTTGACTCTACTCTCATAAGAAACCGTCACCGTGGGTCCCAAAGCTCAAAACCAACCAAATCAACACGCACAAATGAATAGGAAAATGGGCCCACTTTCATATATATAACAACCTGACTCGTTTTGAATCCCCTTTTCACAGGTTTGGAGCGTCGATGGAGGTAAGTTCTTACCCCCACACAAATGGTACATCCTCATTTCATATTATTTTAGTATTTATTTTCCAATCTATTTTGTCTATCTGCACTTGATTCCTCTTTTCATTTTGCAGGTGGTGGGAATTTTGGATGGCATCATTTCGACACACGAACGTATCAGGTATAACTTCTAACTTCCCATTTCGAGACCGCCATACTCGGACCCACCATTTTATGCCTCTTTATGGCTAAAACGCTTCTCTAAGGGGGCAATATGTTCGTACCCAAAATTGTAGGGTACTACATACCGCCCAAAGTCAAGTAACACGTGCCCCAATGATGATACAGGTCTCCTCACAAGGTGTTCGGGATCCGGAAAAGCTCCCCAAGTGTGCGTTAACATCCCGCATGCCCCGCTTAGCCCTTGCATGCTTTGTTGTTCTCTTTTCCCCTCTTTTCTTTGTGTTTTATCCTTGGTGATGAAAATGCGCCCTTCCTAAGTGGCGGTCTCATGACCATCACCCAGAAAGGCGGTGGTCCCTCAGTAACCACCGCACTACTCAGGGGTGGTCCTTTATGCGTTTTCCAGAATGTTCTTTTTAACACGAATCACGTAAATTTCAACGTTTACCATATTTTTCACCACCTTTGGCTTGCATTAATGATTCTGGTTCCCTGGAATAGTGTTTTGGCATTGTTTATGGTTTAAGAGATCAATTTGGTTTTTACCTTTGGGTAAATGGAAATGCTATAAATAGTTGGCTTGTGCTCAAGCAAATGGCCCCTCAAATTTACCTCTGAATTTCTCATTTCAAATAGTTCGAGTTTTTATTTTTCTTAGAATTCATAGTTTTGTTCATTGCATTCTTAGTTAGTGTTATTTTTCTATTAGAAAGCCACATATCCATCTTGTGCAAATCTTTGTCATTACTTCATGCAATCCATTGAAATAGAGCATCTTAATTCTCACTAGGAAACCATTAAAGTTGCAGGTTTTGCTCGTCAAACAAGATAGTTTCAGGTTCTGGACGTTTTATGTTGCATGACTCACAATAAATCCCACTAGGAATTGCATAAGCCAAGCTCTGTACTCTTGCACTATCCCTCTCCTACTCGCATTGTATTCAGTCTATATCCTAAGTTACCTTTGTTCCAATATCTACTTCGTTGATGCTAGCATTACACGCTTTTCTGGATCCACATGAGCACGAAGGAATGAGGAAATCACGGTGAGGGGACAAATCCACACACACCTTCGGATTTTCCACCGCATTACTGCGAGAATCCAAGTTCTAGCTTTCAAATTTCTAGTTAGAAGCATATCAAATAGAGTAGTCAATCATCTTATTTCAGTCAATTTTACTTTTGATATTTCCAAGGAAGCTGTGGGGATTGATAGTTTCTGAGAAACTATGATTCATTCCTCACTTATGAGGTAGGATCGAGATTCTTTCAAATAGATTAGATCAATTATTTCATTATTAGAATAGACTTACAACTACAGGCAATGAACTAGCTATACTCGATAGTGCCTTGTTTGTTTTAAATTTCGTGATTAGTTTAGTTGTCAATTTCTAGATATATTAAAAAAGTTGCTCCTTCAATTTCGTTTGAATAGTTATTCAGAAAAATACAAAAATAGAGAAGTTATATATGTTATAGATATATTTCACATAGTCAATTTTACTTTGCTGCAATTAGATTTACATTGTTGCTTTTGTATGACAATCACGGGACCTAGAGATCCCAGAGAATATGTATTCGAGCCAATCGTGCCCCAACCCAATCTCGTCATAGCAATAATTGATATAGATCAGAATCTTAGGATCCAAGTCTTCCGAACATGACAAACTTACAACAGATCAGCTTCCAGTTAAGCGGGTTAAACATAGAAGATGACCAAGCGCACACGTTTTGGTCAAATCAACCAAACTACAGATTACCCTAGATATATATCTGCATGACTGTAGAAGGGCTTGAAAGAGAGAAAATGTTCGGTTGTGATCCTTTGGTCCCACAACCAGACGCAGGAGACACTCTCATAGACATAGATACTAGCTTAAGAATTCAGGTTGCACAAATGCCTATGAGATACTCTGAGAAGATCACACAACTGTTAATTCTAAATATAGAGGCTGAGAAAGCATACAACTATTGGATACTAGGGATTAGGGACTGATTCCACACATGACCATAGTAGGACCAAAACAACCGTGAATCTACAGCTTATGACCCACGACCTACACCCAATGAATCCATAGGTGAATCGACGTAGATCTTGGCCTACACACATTCGTATTCGGATCCACTCCACTTCCACCTATCATCATCGAACAGATTATCCTTATTAGACATAGCAGCTAATAAAGCTAGGGAATCTGGACTAGGCCGATAATCACTCGTAGAGTTTGCTATACCCATCATCCACCCTATGACCCTATCTCGGAGATATACATGAGACTATCCCGAGTTATTTTACTCGCATATTCCACAACCTATGGGCCGAATCACGCCGAGCTCGATATTGATTGGAGCCTTTGAGTAGTCATACTTGTCGATTGATCTATCACACCAGTTCGAGTTAGGAGGGTGTTCTTTGCCTTAGATTCGCATTTTCCACTAGTGCACATCGAAGACATCTGATTGACTAACTAGTTTGTCCGCATCCCACAGTATTCCATCCCCACCCTGTCTCGGCCACGATCTCGGGAGGTCGGGTGCAAGGAAGAGTTACTTGTAGATTCCCACGCTCTCTTGTCACTTTTCCATCGTACAAGATGCCATGCCACAACTTTTTGACAATCCTTTTAATCATTCTTACTCTGTCATGCGAGAAATCCCTGTTTTAATCATTTTCCAGTGGCTCTGTATAGTTGGATCTGTCAGGCAATCCTTTTCACCCCCAAGGAAACACCTTGAGAAATGAATGCCCCCACATGGATGCCTACATTCATGCCTCTGAAAAATGAGTGTCCATGCATGGATTATTCCACATACCTACGTTGTGAGTCCGATTTGCAAGAAAAACAATGCATATTCGCACCTTCTGGAGTCTTGGAACAAAAAATAAGTGGCAAAATCAAAAGCAATGCACAACAACCATCGATTTTGCCCCTTCTCAACTTTAGATTAGATCCATCCACATGTTTCCTTGGCATAACTACAAAGGATAAGTACAGAGGCAAGTTTCAAAACAAGCATAGGCCTTCCACGTGCCCTAGGCCCAAGAAAATCACCTTTTGGCCTTTGAAAAGTCTCAGTATAAAAGGATCCAGTGAAGCCTCCACATGTCTACTTGGCGCACCTTTGGGATGGTCCCAACAACATATGCACCTAAACAAGTGCATGATCACCACGTGTCTTAGTCCAGTAGAGTTGTTGAAAATGTTTAAGGACCAGCGGAAGGTGCCATGTGTCTAGGGTCCGAGATAGTTTTCGTTGGTCGTTGAAAAATCCAAGCAAGGGCAGAGTGAGCAAAAACTTCCAAGTGTACCTTCAACGCTTCTTCAAAAATAAAGTAAAGGGGTAGGTCCCCAAATAAGTGTGGGCTCTCCACGTGTCCCGAGCCTTACAAAATTTGTTTGAAAAGTTGAAGTATAGAGTGGATCCAGTGGAAACCTCCACGTGTCTCTTTGGCGCAACTGCTAATGTGGGACCTAGAGGCGGATCCTCAAATGAGCGTCGCCTTCCACATGTTCATGGTCCATCAAATCTATACCATCTGCATGAAAAAATGTCTAAGTCTAGGCAAGGTAGATGAAACCTCCACGTGTCTCCCTGGCGCAAATCCAAAGGTCAAACCAAGAGGTGACTTTCGATGAGCTTGTCATCACCAATCCGGCACTATGATAATTCTTCACCTGGGAACTCCTCGTGCTATGATTATTTACTAATGCATGAGACTTTAGTTTGGTGGATGTAATCTGGAAGCAAAACAACAACCGAACACAAGAATACTATTGACTATGATAAGACATGAGATGACGACAAATCTGAAATATCAAAATAAATTATAATATTAACATGAAATCTGTTATAATCTCACCCATGAGATACTTCAACAAGACTATGGAAGAAACTTTACAATTACACCTCTTGATGGCTTCTTCAACACACCTTTAATCGATGGATTCCTTCGCACACTTCCTACAATATTTCTTACTACTTCTTTCTATGTTAAATGAGGGGGTGGCCTCTCTTTATAGAACTTCCAGCTTATCCATCCTATCTCTAAGATAGGATAAGAAATCCACTCGATGAATCATATTCCATACCTTAACTCTTATCTCGTGCATGTAAGCTTATCTGTTAAGATAAGATAAACCTTATCATTTTACATGGGTTCCACATTTTTAGACTTTTTACAAATAAAATACACAAAATATTTATGACCTCACTCCTTGTCCTTATTACCAATATAATATTTCTAATTCCTAATCATGTAGACCCTACTTCTCTAATTACCCAAACTTTGACATTTTAACATTACCGACCACTTACGATAAATATTTACTTTTACAACATTCCTATTGTACTTTGACTGTTACCGTACTCCACATTATTGGCGGCATTGTACTGACGGCGCCGTTATCTTCTATCGGACGCTACTACTAATTACACTTAACAACATCCTATTCCTAATACATACATTAATGAAATAGAAATTTTGGAAGAAAATTTTAGTGTCGACATCTTCCCCTTCCTAGCTTCTACTCCGTCCTCGGAGTAGACTATTCTCGCACTTGGAAAATATTCAACTTGTCGTGGTTGACCCATTTCGTAATGGGAGTGCCATCCAATTCTCTCCAAATCAGTGCACGTACCATTTTCATGCACACTGCTATATTTGTAGGGCCCCATCCATTTTGGAAGAAATTTTCTCTGTCTTCTTTTTTTGTATCTGAATCATATACTAGGACCAAGTCATTCACATGAAATGGAGACCATCGATATTTTGATCAAAGTATTCCTTCTGCTTCATTTTCTTCTTATGGCTTGTATCCTTTGCTATTTCCCTCATTTCCTCTAGCAAATGAAGATGTACCAACCTTTCTTTTACTGAATCACTTTCATCCATCCTTTCATTTTTCATAACTCTCACAATGGGAATATCAAACTCAATAGGAAGAACTGGATCAATGCCATAAGCCAACTGAAATGGGGAGTATCCTGTTGCTAACTTTGATGTTGCCCTATATGCCCACAATGCTGCATGAATCCTTTTATCCCATTTATGTACCTGCAAGGCTGCATCTTTTGCTAGAATTTGACACAACACAAAATTTGTTCGTTCCACCTGTCCATTTGTGCTTGGCTTGTATGTTTTTGCCTTCATGTGCTTGATAGAAAACTTATTGACTAGGGCTTCTACCACCTCATTAATGAAGTGGCTTCCTTGATCTGTTACAATTTCTAATGGACAACCAAATCGGTGACAATTGCTCATATATGAACCTTGCCACTTCATCCATGGAAGTTGTTTTCAATGGCCTAGCTTCAACTCACTTGGTTAAATAATCATGGCAACTACAATATACTTATTTTGGCGTGATGTAGTTGGAAGTGGACCTACAATGTCTATTCCCCATTTTTCAAAGGGACCAAGGGAAGAATAGAACATAATGGAGTTGATGAAGTCTTACGGTTACCATGTGTTTGACAACTATCACGTCTTACAATAATTATAACAATCTTTAAAAAGAGTGGGCCAGTGATAACCTGCATCCAAGATCCTTCTTGCTGTAAGTTGTCCAGAGAAGTGCCCTCCACATGTACCATTGTGGAATTCTTCTAGCAGCTCCTTTCCTTGATCACGTCCAACTGCCCTCTTGTACTGTCCATCAGGTCCTATTCGAAATAATGCTCCATGCAGAATAGAATATGGATGACTGGCTTGAGTAATCTTTCTCTTAGTCTTTGCATTGGCACCATCAGGAAACTTGAATTCATTCAGATAATTCCAAATATCTATGTATTCACTAGGGATTGTGTCAAGGGAGAACAATGTCTGCATCGGAAAATTATCATCATCACAAGATGATCCTAAACCATCATAGGCTCGAGAGAGTGCATCTGCATTGACATGCTTCTTTCCTGGCCTATCTATAATATCAAATTCAAATTCTTGTAGAAAAATTATCCATCTTGCTATCCTCCCTGATGGGTTAGGCTTATTGACAATATATTTCAGAGCCTGATGATCCGTTACAACTATAAATTTCTGCCCTAGCAAGTAATTTCTAAACTTCTTTACAACAAAAATGATAGCCAGAGCCTCTTTTTCAGTTACAGTATAGTTTACCTCAGCACTGCTCATTTGTCTGCTCCCAAAGTAAATTGGATGTTCATTCCCATTTTCATCCTTTTGGCTCAAAGTACTACCTAGTCCGCATCCAGGCATCAGTGTACACAATGAATGGCTTGCTCCAATCTGGATTCTTCAAAACAGTGAAGACACCAGGCTTCCTTCATTGTCCAAAAGCTTCATGCACCTTGTTTCCTCGGTTCATAAGCAACATCCTTCTTCAAGAATTGGGTTAGTGGTGTGCAATATTTGAGAAATTCTTGATGAACCTTCTATAAGTAACCCACATGGCCTAAAAATGATCTCAACTTACTTCTATTCATAGGAAATGGTAAATCTTTGATTTTGAAACTTTATCGGGATCAAGACCAATACCATCTCTGGATACAACATGCTCTAACAAAACGCCTTTAGAAATCCAAAGACACACTTTGTAGGGTTTAGTGAGGCTTGTGCTTCATCTAACCTTTGAAATGTTGTCTCCATCTCAAAAGTGCAGTGGTCCAACTTGCTCCTATAGATGCAAAATCATCCAGAAATACTCTGATGAAGGTCCCAATGTAGGGTTCGAACACCCTATTCATCAAACATTGGAATGTTGCTGGAGCATTACACAACCCAAAAGGCATAACTCTATAAGAAAACATTCCCCAAGGAGTGGTGAACGTGGTCTTCAGCTGATCTTTCTCTCGCTATACGAACTTGGTTGTAGCCACTATATCCATCAGCAAAACTATAGCACTCCTAAATTACTACTTCGTCCAAGATCTGATCTGAAAATGGAAGAGGGTAATGATCCTTCTTTGTTGCCTTATTGAGCTTCCTGTAATCAACACAAATGCGTAGCTTCCCATTCTTTTTTATTGAGATCACAATGGGAGAAACCCATTCTGAATTCTCCACAAAAAATATGAATCCTGCATCAAGCAACTTATCTATTTCTTCTTTTACAGTCTTGGAAAAATTAGGATTCATTCTATATGGCATTTACTTTATAGGCTTAGACCATCTACTCACCTCAATACAATGTTCTACCCAACTTACTTGACGGAGTTCCTTGTAATCAAAAGTGAATAGGTGTATGTACCTTCAAAGAGCCTTTGAGGTAGGATTCCTTCTCACTCTCCATCACAAAGATCACCAATATTTATTTGTTGGAGATGATCATCAACTTCTTCTTCGATAATTTTATGGGATCATGAGTTGGTGTGACTGGCAGGATATCCATGATCAAACATCCATCTCACTTTCTTCATATTCGGTTTCCACTTCACCGGCACTTGAGTAATCGAGAGGATGTCCAATCATCGCATCACTTGAATCCACAAAGTTCTACTTTATGATGTCGAGGGATCACGTTTATCTTCACCTCTCTCTACCACGTCCAAGTGTCATGAAACCTTCATTCCAGTAGTTTCTTGCATGAAATCTCCTTAGCCATGGTCTTCCCAAACAGATTGGGTACGCAATAGCACCATTTTTCATCACCCGAAAGTCTACCACACATACAACACCCATAACAGATATCGCCACATTTGAAACTACACCTTCTAGTTTAGTTTTTCCTTTATTTAATGACCTTAACATAAGTGTTGAAGGGCGATCAATTTTAAACCCAACATATTCATTACAGACTCGATCATTACATTAACCTGCACCTCCATCAACTAAGACATCATGAATTGAAATACCATTACATAATACCTCAAATGGAGCATGTGGATCTCGCCTCCTTCCTCCAAAACAGGGGACCTCAACCTCCTTCCTTCTTCGAGCATTGAGTCCACCTCGCAACTCCCACCTCTTCTCGAAGACATAGCCAAGAGTTGACCATATGTAATATTTACAGGCCTTTTGACAGATCTTCCAAGATGGAGTATGGTCCTTGCCCCCCGTGAAATCGTAGAAAATCCCTGCACACCCAACTTTCTTCTCTATGGTTCTTACTAGTTTCTTCTTTCATCTTCTTAGGATCATTTCCATATTGATTATCTTTTTCTTTCTTTCTTTTTGTTACAAACACATCTACTTCATTATTTCTACTCTTATCTACTACATCAAAAGAATTCACAGTACTTTTCCTTTATCATTATCTCCTTACTGATGTAAGCTCTATCTGACAATTATACTTATAATGACCCTTTTATAACAACCATAACAAACAACTTCAAATATTTCTCTTTGACCTCTATCTCCTCCCGAGAACTAAATTCCTTTCCTTGAAGAAGATTAATAGTTAATCGCCCATCTTTTTGAGCAAATCTTCATACTCAGAGATGTATTAGGAGAAATATTTGTGCTCACCAAGTGGTTGTGGATTCTGGACCAAAGGTGCTGGTGTGTAGGCTCTACTTTAGAACAATTTCTTTGGGCTCCTCTTCCATGCTTTCTTCTTGCCTTCTTGCAATCTCCTTTGCTTGTTCAATGGTAGCCAAGCATACTTCACTCGTTGTCTCGATCTCGCTTCATCCCAAGAATGAAGTGCTTACAGGAGAGATTATCCACGCCATTCATCAACCCATCCGCTAGTCCTTGCTTCCGGATCTGGGCATCGAGCTTCCTCCTTAGCTCTAGAACACGAGCATGATAATCCCTTATCTTCTCCTTCTCTCCTTGGGATAGCTTTGTGATCTTGATCATGAGATCTACATATTTCGTTGTTCACCAAATTCTTCAAGAAAACTTTCGGTTAATAAATCCCATGAATTTTTCACATTATCACCTAGTGTTTCAAACCACCTAAGTGCTTTGACCATCCAAAAAGGTAGGAAAAATTCAGTCCATTGTTCCTCTTCTTATAAGGCCATTACAAATACAAGATCGTTTAAACTCTTGAATGAAAGAAGAAGCATCTTCATTAGATTGAGCTGAAAAAGCAGAATCTTTCCCATTTTCAAAAGTAACCACCGTGAAATACCAACCCACAAGTACAATTAACAAGACTTATGTGCACAAATAATTGGAATCACTATACTAGAAAGTGACTTTACACCTTTCTACAAAGAAAATAGAAATGACCATGGTAAACTATGGTAAACTTGACGTACTACGGTAAAAACTCGACTTTATTGTGGTAAACACTATTCACGGTAAAAGTGAAGTTATCACGGTAAATACTATTCACGGTAAAAGTGACTTTATCAAGGTAATTACTATTCCCAAGAAAAAGGACTTTACCCAGGGTAACTACTATTCATGGCAAAAATGACTTTAACATGGTAACTACTATTCACTTGTAAAATGACTTTACCATTGAATTACTACGCACAATGTAAAAACAAGGTTACCCTCTAATTAATTTTTGCCTAAGTGGGAATATCTCTCCGAAAATCCACCAACGAGGAATGGTCCCCAGAACGGAACCAAAATGTCATCACCAATCGCACTATGATAATTCTTCACCGAACTCCTCGTGTATGATTATTTACTAATGCACAAACTTTAGTTTGGTGGATGTAATCTGGAAGCAAAACAAAAAATCATAACACAAGAATACCATTGACTATGATAATACGGAATGACGACAAATCTGAAATATCAAAATAAATTATAATATTAACATGAAATCATATAATCTCACCCATGAGATACTTCAACAAGACTATGGGAGAAACTTTACAATTACACCTCTTGATGGCTTCTTCAACACACCTTTAATCGATGGCTTCTTTTGCACACTTCCTACAATATTTCTTACTACTTCTTTCTATGCTAAATGAGGGGGTGGCCTCTATTTATAGAACTTCCAGGTTTATCCATCCTATCTCTAAGATAGGATAAGAAATCCACTTTGACGAATCATATTCCATACCTTAACTCTTATCTCGTGCATGTAAGCTTATCTCGTTAAGATAAGATAAACCTTATCATTTTACATGGGTTCCACATTTTTAGACTTTTTACAAATAAAATACACAAAATATTTATGACCTCACTCCTTGTCCTTATTACCAATATAATATTTCTAATTCCTAATCATGTAGACCCTACTTCTCTAGTGTACCCAAACTTTGACATTTTAACATTACCGGGACCACTTACGACAAATATTTACTTTTTACAACATTCCTATTGTACTTTGACTGTTACCGTACTCCACATTATTGGTGGCACCATACTGACGGCACCGTTATCTTCTATTGGACGCTACTACTAATTACACTTAACAACATCCTATTCCTAATACATACATTAATGAAATAGAAATTTTGGAGGAAAATTTTAGTGTCGACCGACGTCGGCCCTCCATGTGGACAAAACTTGAGTTTAATCGGGATTTAGTGTTTTAAAGTTCCCCTCTGATCCAAATCCAATTAGAAAGGGCCATGTTTCCACAGATGCTGAGATATAAATTTGATGGGGAAAATACACGCATCAAACCGTAAATGCAGGGAAATCACCATTTGCACCCAAAAAATGATATAAGGCCCAAATGTGATCCACCGAGCTGCATCAAATAAAAAGGACCATGTTTCCACATATATTGGGACAAAAATTAACAGGGAAAACAAAACGTGACTATGGAAAAATGGAAGGAAGGGAAAAACCCGAGTTTACACCCAAGTTACAAATTCTTTCACATGGATAGAGGAACGGAAAACAAATTCTGGATTTAAAATGATCCTCGACCAAAGGAAGGGACTGATCATGGAAACCAAATGAAGGACAAATCTTTCACACATCAACACGGGAGATAGAAAATACAACAAATCCCATAAATTGAATAATTTCAAGGACAAATGGGGCAAGATCAAATTAAGTGTCAACATGTCATATTAGTTAGACTATACCTACTGGAGCCAAGTGATGTACTACATATAATTTAAAGGGATCAAGCCTTATGTATTTCTCATAAGATATAATCTTTTAACATATAATTCACATTTTTATGATTAAAGAAAATGTTTAGCTTACTACTAAGCTATATTACATATTGAAATAAATTATATAAATAAAGCTGCTAGGATCAACATTTTATTATTTTGAAATTAGTGATAGAATAAAAATCATGGTCTATCTTAGTAGACACTAGGCTCCCTACCATTACCTCTCGTCATCAGTAAATACAATTTGTACAACTTTGGATGGCTACTATTTTTCATTAACTATAATTGTATCATATTGGGAAGACTATCACTGCAGTAGAGCCAAGTTCGCACTACATAACATTAAGAGAGATTAAGCCTTATGTAGTTCTCATAAGATATATTTTTATATCATATAATTCACATCAGAGTATGAGATGAAATTCTTAGTAACCACTAAATTCCATTACTTATTGAAAGGAATGGAATAGCAGCTACTAGGATCAATTATTTCTTAGTTTGAAAATAGATATAAAATAAAAAACAAAATATAACTTAATGGCCGCCAGGCTCCTACCATTACCTCTTTTTATCAGGAACACTATCCTTACAACTTTTTGATTGATAGTAAATTTCATTGATTATAATTGTGTCATATTGGATGGATTATACCTATCGAAGCCAAGTGTTGCAATACATACCCTTAAGAGGTATCAAGCCTTATGTAGTTATCATAATATATATTCTTTGTAGCATATAATTCACATTTATTAGTATGAGATAAATTTCTTAGTGACCGCTAATATCCATTACTTATCAAAGGAATTACATAGTGGATGCTAGGCTCAATAGTTTCTTCATTTGAAAATAATGATATATTAGAAAATCATGGTCTAGCTTAACATTTACAAGCTCCTACCATTACCTCTTGTCATTAAAAACACTATTTGTACAAATTTGTAACCATAGTAAATTGGATTAATTATAATTGTGTCATATTGATGGATTATCCATAGCAGAGCCAAGTAGTGCACTACATACCCTTGAGAAGAATAAAACCTTACCTAGTTCTTATAAGAGCTATATTATTTGTAACACATATTTCACATCGTTTGTATGAAAGAAAATACTTAGCTACCACTAAACTCCATTACCTATTGAAAGGAATGAAATAACGACTCGCTAGGCTTAACATTTTCTTATGTTTAAAATAGTGATACAATAAAAATTATGGTCTATATTAGCGATGCTAGGATGCTATCATTGCCTCTTATCATTGAAAATTTTATTTGTACAGATTTGGTTCACTAGTGATTTTCATTGATTATAATGGTGTCATATTGGTTTGACTATCTATCGTGGCGTGAGCCAATTACTACACTACATACCCTGAGAGGGATCAATTCATACATAGTTCTCATATGATTTTTTTGTAAGACATAATTCACATCAATTCAGTATCAAAGAAAATGCTTAACAACCGATAAACTCTAGTACTTATTGAAAGGAATGACATAAAATTCACTGGCTCAACAATTTCTTATTTTTAAAATAAATACAATAACAAATTATTGTATAGCTTTTTTGAAACTAGGCACCTACAATTACCTCTTTTCATTATACATGATATCTGTAAAACTTTGGATCGATATTGTTTTTCATTGATTATAATTGTATCATATTGGTTTGACTATCCACTGAAGGATCCAATTGTTGCACTACATACGCTCGAGACATGATCAAGCCTTGTGTAGTTCTCATAAGATATTTTTGTAACATATAATTCATATTGATTTGTATCAAAGAAAAATTTTAACGACCACTAAGCTCCATTACTTATCAAAGGAATCGCATAACAATCATTAGGATCAAAAATTTCTTATTTTCAAAATAACAAACGAATAATAAAAAACAATTATAGATCTTAATGTCTCATAGATTCTCTTTAACTATGCAACTATTATAATTATGTCAGAAAATCTATAATTTTCATACATTTTTGAAAGGAAGCCTAGAAAATTTTCGTGCTAATGGCCAATAGGCTTCTCGTGGATAAATAAATGGACAACAAAAATATGCATAATAGTTTATTAACACCTAATTAAAGGAATAGGTTACCGCCAATTAGACCAAACACTTTATTATTTTAGAGGATGTGTTGGAATAAAAATCATAACAATGGAGCTTAGTGGTTGGTAAGGTTTATCTTATATATAAGAGGATGTGAAATATGTTTGAAGCAGAAAGTTATGTTTTAGGGTTACTAATGTAAAATGAAAATAATACCATTAGAAATTTAATAAATTTCATGACACATGTAATCATTTAATTGGATACCATTTATATAATAATATTGTGGATTTATATAGGTTCAAAATATTCTATAGGTGTTTCTTTATATAAAATTTTCATAATAAGTATGTCAATTATATTTTTCCTAACTATTTGGTTTGAACTTGCCATGTCGCATATTTTAATTAAATAATTATATTAAATTAGCACACACTACAACTAACAATGTCAAGATTGATTTTGACAAAACTTAAAAATAAATGTGTGGATACATGTTTAGAATATATTTCTTCAATTTTCTTATACTATATATTTTATTACATTTATATTAATATATGTTATAAACAATAAAAAATGGAGTTGTTTTGATTTTTTAAATTTTACCTATATCCTGTAGCTTATTTTAATAAGGGTAAATTAAAATTTTGAATTAATAATTCCCCCACATTTGAGAGTATTTGAAATTTCAATATCCCACACTTTTGATTAACGGGGGAAAGTCAAATTTCGGAAGTTTCATATCCCACTATTTTCCTATTTTTAAAATTTCTAACATGGAATGTGCCTAAAATTTACTAAATACTTCGGAGAAATATTTTTGGGGGTTTACCATAGTTTCTTGCTTACCATAGTTTCCTAATGTCTCATTACTTCTAGTAGATTTTGGACATGGTTTATAGCTCTATCTAGATATTATGTGATTTCATTTGGATATTCGATGACTTGTATGATGGTTATGGTGCGATGCACTAATCTAGTAGTGAATATTATCATGGTTTTATTTAAGCATGATTTGGGTTCTAGTAGTACATGATACATTTGATCCTATTTGACCTATGATGGATTTGTGTTATCATTCATATTTTGATAGCATTGGTGTATTTTAGCTATAACATATTATCGTGATCATTATAGTTGGAGCTCATATCTTGTTT
>JADAXU010000106.1:0-58219 GCA_018340775.1 Taxus wallichiana var. yunnanensis | reverse complement strand
GAACCTATGCAAGTCTCACAGTTCTGCCTTCGGGGTTGGGATCTCATCCCGGTAGAGTGTTCAGGGCTGCGAAAAGAAAGGAATGAAAGAGGGAGAAGAGAAAGAAGCAGATCCGAAGGGAGAAAAGAAATGAATTCCAAAGCGAGAAAGGTCGGAAGATTTATGTTTTTAGTTTGGTAGTAAGCGAGCCAAACCTACTTGCATAAATAAACAAAGCAATCTTGATAAACAAATGACGGAAAAGTAGATATGAATCTAGATTAAACACATATAGATCTAACGTAAGGAAGATCTAATGTATAACTTTCTGACTATTGAGCACAAAGTCTGAATAATTGTATTATTGTTCTTTTACATTCTGAAAAGCTCAAAGTCTTTCTCTCCTCACTTCTATTTCTATCTAAAAATGTTCACCCAATACAACAAGTATTCTCATATTTATAGAAGATGAGGAGAGAGAAAGGCAAAATGGAGCCAACCACTTATTTACAAAAATATTTACAAAATATCTAAAAGTCATGTTGACTTTGACAACTTTGATAGATGACATCATCCCATGATGCAACATGGATGATGTCATCGTTTGTATCAACTTACTTGAGATATTACGAAAAGAAAGTCGGAGAATAGAGAGAGGAAGAAGGAGAAGAAGAAGAAGAAACTATTCATCATCATCATCCTGCGGCCGAAAAGGAAATTACTTGTTTACGATGTTGTTCGGGAGATGAGATGTGGAAGCTGGCGCGGTATTCCAGAACTTGCTGATCATCGGCCCCCGATCCTGTGATGGATCCTTGTGCCGTTCGTTGATTGCCGCGAGTTTCCGCTCATCTATGAGCTTTTAAGGGAGTTTGGAATAATCTTTCTCCGCCTCGATAAGGAACCCGATGAAGTCCCTACGAGTCGATGGGTTGTTGATAGATTCGATGTCGAGCGTGACCTGCGGCCTGTCCATGAGAGGCTATCTCCTTGAAAATCCGGATAGTGTCATCGGTGATCTTAAGGTAAGGGAAGGAGTGAGCAACCACAGTCATAGATAGAACAATTTTCTCCATTTGATGCATTGCATCAGGGCCTCTTCCTTTACCTTGTCTATCTTTTCTCGAGCGAATTCTAGCTGATCTGTCAGATAGTCAGTGGACATAGTTTTGTTGAGGGCCCTTGGGTGGCGAAGACTCGAACTTGACCAGGATCTTGGTGACAGTCGAACATTTGTTGGAAGGCCTCTTGCTGGAGTCTAGCATGCTCCAACTCTTCGATCTTGGACTGCTTAATGCTTGGAGTTCCTTGTTCACCTTCTCGATGTTCAGGTATAAGCTGATATACTCGGCGATTACTTTTTCACTATCTTTGATGATCTGGCTCCTCTAGCGAAAACAGCCATACCTTGCTCGCCGATCTTAGAATACTCATTGATCTTCTCTGGTTGGCAGCTCGGGAGTCTCGGCGCGATTGTGGGAGGTGCATTTCCCATCTTACGTAAGGCACAGAAGCGGATATTTATTACTGCTCCTTGATAGCCTTTTCTCCTCTTTCGTTTCTTGAAGCTTTTTGCGAGTGCATCCCTTTGCGGAAAGAGCTTCCCCACAGGAGACTTTGAGGATGTCCCCATTGTGACTTGGAGTCACGGTGAAATCTGTTGGAGCAGATCTTCTTTTTCTTTGAGGGGTTGGGGTATGTTATTTCCATGACTCTCTCACTGCGGCGCTCTTTGAGAAGCGTGTAACCGGCTTGTGCTTCTTCACTCCTTTAGCCAGGAATGACCGAAAATCCATCGGAGCGATGGGAACTTTCCTCTTTTGTTGGCTTAGCTTTCTTGAGAGATCAAGTTGGTCTATGGAAGAAGGACCGAGAGGCAGAGGAGCGGCAATGGTAGAAGAGGGGAAAAAGCGTGGAGACACGCGGCGGCGGCATTGAAAGAATAGCCGAAGAAGTGTGTCCACGGGAGGAGAAACTATGCTGAAGAGATGGGAAGGAAGGGAGCTCGGAGATGAGGAAGAAATGGAGGAAGACAAATCAGCGAGGAGGAAAAGATAGACGAAGATGCGGGGAAAAGAGTAGAAGAAGAGGAGCGGAGGACGCGACGAAAGGGATGGTCGCTTGAGTCACTCGAGGAGGAAGGAAGAGAAGAAGAAGGGATAGAAGGGACCTCTGGTCGAAGTTGTAGCGGCCTTGACATCACAGGTGGATGGGCGTATAGGACTATCCTCTGTCAATCCCTCATCAAGAGTTATGACTTGTTCAGGCTCTGAAGGAAGAGGACTTTGAGGGGCTTCCTCCGAGGCATGGTCTTTGAGTTCACCTTCTGCACCTTTGCCTTTCAGCTGCTTCTTCGACCTTGGAGGTGCGTTGCCCAAAGGGGAAGTTGTGAAATCTACCCCGAGGTAGATTAGTCCGTTCATGCGGCACCAATGCTCTGTTCTCCGCATAGTCTCTTTGACCCTCTCCTCAATTGTTTGAGGAGCTTTGCTTCTGTCGATGTCCGGGAAAGGCCAATCATCCCCTTCCGTGTCATTGTACACCTTGTCAGTTTCGTCTTCCGTAGTTTGGAAGCCTTTGGGGACAATGGCCACTCCGTATTGGATGATTTCCGTTAATGCCAAGCGCGAGTGATCCTTTCTTCTGAGTTCCACCTCATGGAGAACGTCAATGTAAATATCCTCAATTTGAGGGACATGGATCGGATCCAGCTTAGCCCTTGGTAGACAGCCCCTAGGATCGAAGGTAGGCCTGGCTGGGAAGTCATGTTTCAAATTCAGCAACTCCAGCTCTGCGAACATTTCCTTTGCTTTGTGATAGGAAGAACATGTGTACCGGCCCACTGTGAGGGGGAAAGGAGTTCCGCCCTTCTTTCTTTTGAGGCACTTTTCATGGTATGTGACCAGCTGCCTTGATAACTCCAGTAGAATCAGCTTTGGTCCAGCATACCTTGGTAGCCTGGTTGGCTCTCCCAAAAAGTTGACAGCCCTTAGATAGGTGAACGTGGGAAATTGGGTGAACAAGGCTCCCCATTTCTCTGTGACTACTACTATGTTCTTGGTCGTCCGGCTATGAGTCATGTTGGGCCTCAGCAGGCAGATGACGTGATAGAAGAATGCATCATTGATTTTAGCAAATTGAGGATCTTTATTCTCCGGCCTCGGCTCACAGGTAGTAATCAAATATCTGGCACAGGCCATACTCCACCGGTTCAGCCACAGGTAATCCCTTGCCCGGCTGCGGCGTAGACTACATAGGAGTTCATATGGAATACTCTGTTGTGGCGAGTTGTTGTATTTGCTTTCGAGATATGGTCTTTGCTTATTATTTCACCCAATGAAAGTCTTTGATCGGGTAAATTTTTATTCATTGTCTCCAGTACCATGCATCCATTTATGGAAATAGTGGGCATCTGAAAGTCCGAAGACTCTGCTCAGGAAAGTGATAGTATCACTGAGTTCCTCTGAGAAATCACTTCGGTGGATAGTTTGAGGCCACCGGGTCACCACCTTCTTGTTCTTTAGGTAGACCTCATTCATCAACTGCATGCACTGGTCCTCGTTGTCTTCCCAGGCCTTGATGCATTCTTGCTGGCTAACAGCCACGTAGTTCCGGTGGTGAGGGATGCCAAGCATTAACTCAAAATGACGGGCAGTGAGGTTTATGACTACCTCGCCCTTACTGTTCTCGACACATCTTGTGTCTTTGTTGTAACATTGGGCAACCACCATCATGAATTCGTTGTTTACAGCGCTGACTGGGATTCCGCCGGCGAAATGCAGAGCACTGCCTATTAACTTGTCCATCCATGGACTTCTTGTAACTTTTTGAGTTCTAACCCAGAACTCATCCATGTCGATGTGACCCAATTGAGTCTCGACATCCATCTGCACTCGACTGTGATTCGGGCATCGACCCTCGATATTTGTATTTCATTTCTTCTTACTGTTAGCTTGGCCTTTCCTCTTGGTTTGGTGGGTTTCTTGCTTGCAGCGTAGACATGTGTTCTTTCGAACTCGATTCTTTGATCTGCACGAAGAAGAAGAGAGACCCAATCAAAAAGGTTGAATTAGTCATTTGATCTTCTATTGGAAAGCTAGCGAAGGAGTTAGATATTTAAAGGCTTAGGGCACGGGAAAAATGCAAGCTGGCGGAGGCCAAATAGATAAGGCGCACAAGAAAGGAATGTTGCGTAGAGGTTATATTGGCGCCAAGGGCGCATGGCGCATGGATGAAGCAGGTTACATTTTATAGCAGGGCGCACAGGAAATGCGTGTTACATTGGGGTTCGGTGCGCCCTTCGGCGCATGGGAAGATTATGTAACGTGGACAAATGATGCGCCAAAGGAATATAGCGCGGCGCATGGAGGGTTTACACAACATCATGTTCTTTTGCGCATCGGAGGTGCGCCGAGCTATGTAATCTTTATACTTGCGCGTAGAAGGCTTGTGTTGCATGAAAGCTGAGTGCGCCCTTTGGCGCATGAAAACATTATGTAGCATGGAGAATAGGTGCGCCAAAGGTTTAAAGGAGGCGCAGGTTTTAAGCTTGTAACAGGCAAAAAGGGTGCGCTTAGGGGCGCATGAATTTCAATTGCAGCAGGATGGAAAGGTGCGCCATTTGGCGCGGATCTTGAGTATGTTGCATGGCGGGTAGATGCGCCAAAGGGCGCGATTGCATTAAGTGCAACATGGCGCTTGCAGTGCGCCATGGAAAATACACTTGATCACTCAATATAAGCGATTCTTATTTCCTTGAAAGGATGCTTGGTGCAACGGGGTTTTTATAAAGATCCGGCGGACCAAGAAATTACAAAACATCCCCCTTTTTTCCAACAAATCCGGAAGAGGGAGAGGAAGGGAGGAGGAAAGAAGAAAGGGAGGCGAAACAGGCGTACACGGGGAAGCTAGCCTAAACATAAACATACTTGATGAAAACCGTCCAGTAGCAAAGCAAGCACACAATGCAAAACGGACAAAAACAAGCTCGAAAAGAGCAGAAAACATAAAACGAGGAAGGGAAGAACCTCTTACCTTAAAATTATAGCGAAAATTCCTTGAGCGGGTCCACAACACGATGAAAGTGACGGAGCGGGTGACAAGTCGAGAAATATCACGTGCTTGAAAATAGGAATGAAAATGACATGGGCGCGCCTTGATATTTATAGGAAAACATGTCATTAATCGCCTGACCTTTGAAATGGCGCAAAGCTGCGACGCTTCGTCGCCCTTTAGCGCAGAGGAAAATTGCGTGGCCCTTTTAGGCGCATGAAATGCGTTATCGGTCATGAATTTATGTGCGCCCTTTGGCGCACCAAAACTTAGTGTAACATAGAATTACGTGCCCCTATGGCGCACTTTCAGCTTGACTCAACATCCTTTGGCGCACCGAAATGAGTGACAATGACATGGAAAACCATGCGCGAAAGGCTTTTAAGGGCGCATCAAAACTTGATGTTGCAAGGCAAAACCATGCGCCCAGCCAAAAAAGGCTCAAAAAGACTAAGTTCAAAAACTAGATTTCCCGGGGAGGGATTTTGCAATGTTTCGAACGCGAGGGATCCCTAACGAGGGATCGAAACAAAATTTTCGGTATGGTTATCGGTAAAATTGCCCTTGTCGATTTCTGCGGGATAACTTCGATGCCAAAAACAATGCCCGAGTTTGCCAAAGCGAGATTTAAACAAAGTATCTCTATCGATATTAATCAGTTCAAGAACTCCATGCAATCTTACAACTTCCTTCACAAATCTATCAGCAAGTACAAGTGCATCATCCGTTAGATTACCAGGAATAAAATGAGAAACCTTTGTTAGCTTGTCAACAACAACTAAAATAGTATCATGCCTCTTTTTAGATTTTGGCAAACCAGAAATAAAATCCATAGTTATAGTTTCCCATTTGTCTTTTGGAATGTCATGGGGAAAAATCTTACCACCGGGATGGCAATGATCAACTTTCACCTTTTGACATTCTAAACATTTAGAAACAAATATAGCCACATCCTTTTTCATACTAGGCCAAAAATAAAACTGTTTCAATTCATGAGTCATTTTAGTGACCCGGGATGTGCAAAATGAGGAGCTTGATGCACTTCTTGCATCATAATAGTTCTGAAATTTCCTTCAAAAGGTATGTAAATTCTACCTTGGAACCTTAGAAGACCATATAAGTCCAAGGAGTACCCAACATACTTTTTATCCACTATTTCTTGTAAAAATTTTAGTCATTTCCTGATAGAAAATATCTATTTTCATTATTGTAATAATTGATCCTTTAGCAAAAATTTATTTTAGAAACAACAAAAAGTGGACTCTATAGCTGAGTGCATCAGCCACTCGATTCTCTTTACCTTTGACATATTTTATGTCCATATCATAATCACTAATCAATTCCAGCCATCTCCTTTGTTGGGCATTCAAGTTGTCTTGAGTAAACAGATGCTCCAGACTTTTATGATCTGTTCTAAGTTTGAATGGCTTACCCAACAAGAAATGTCTCCATTTCTTAAGAGCATGAACTAATGCAACCAACTCTAAGTCATGTGGGGATAGTTCATCTCATTAGGCTTTAATTTTCGTGACTCATAAGCCACTACCTTTCCTTCTTGAGTTAGTACACCCCCTAAACCATCTAGGGATGCATCAATCTAGACCTCAAAAGGGCTATTTGGATCTAGAACTAGCAAGATAGGTGTTGTAGTGAGAGCATGTTTCAACTTTAAAAAGGATTCCTCACACCTAGTAGTCCATTCAAAATGTTTACCCTTTCATTGTAGTGATGTGATAGGATGGGCTATTCGTGAAAATTCATTCACGAACCTTCTATAGTACCCAACCAAGCCCATGAAACTTCAGACTTCTATCACATTTTTAGGAGCTGGCCATTCTTCAATAGCTTTAATCTTGGATGGATCCACAAAAATCCCATCCTTAGAAATGATATGTCCTAAGTAGTGCACTTTATCTTTATAAAACTCACACTTAGACAGTTTTACATATAATTTGTGGTCCCTGAGCCTTTGTAGAACCATTCTTAAATGTTTTTCATGTTCTTTCTCATCTCTAGAATAAATTAAAATGTCATCCAAGAAGACTAATACAAACTTATCCAGAAAATCTCTGAAAACACTATTCATTAGGTTCATAAAAGCAGTCGGTGCATTGGTCAAACCAAAAGGCATAACCGTGAATTCATAGTGTCCATATCTTGTACGGAAAGTTGTTTTATGTAAATCTTCCTCTTTGATTCTAAGTTGATGGTAACCATACCTTAAGTCAATCTTAGAAAATACAACTACCCCTTTCATTTGATCAAATAAATCATCTATCATGGGAAGCAGATATTTATTCTTAATGGTAACCTTGTTGAGCATGTGGTAATCAATACACAACCGTAATGTACCATCTTTCTTTTTAACAAAGACCACTAGTGCTCCCCAAGGGGACACACTTGGCCTAATCATTCCTTGCTCAAGAAGTTCTTGCAGCTGAACTTTTAGCTCTTGCAAGTCCACAGTATTCATTTGGTAAGGTGCTTTAGAGGTAGGGGCTGAACCTGGCATTATATCTATTGAAAAATCAAACTCTCTTTTTGGGGGTAGACCTGGCAATTCCTTAGGAAAAACATCCTTAAAATCATTTAATACTGGATAATCATGCAAACTAGGTTCCTTCATATCAAAAGACTCTTCCATGTGTAAGGAAAATAAGAGACATCCCTTACAGACTGCTCTTTTCAACTATAAGGCAGAAAGAGTGGGTAAAACTTGTTGTTTTTTATACCAAACAAAAAATTTTCAAAGCCAAAATCATCAAAATAGTGTATTCTTTTGTCAAAACAATCAATCTGAGCTTTATGTTCTTACAACCAATCCATGCCAATAATCATATCATAAGATCCCAAAGGAACAACATGCAGATTTAATCTAGTTTTAAACATCCTAGATCAACTTCTATTTGATCTAAATATTCAGAAATCTACACTTTCTTACCAGTCCCAAATTCTACTTGCCATTTTTCTTTCATAGGAACAATTTTCAGATTTAGCTTTTGCACTATTCTAGGAGACACAAAGTAATCAGATGCTCCATAATCAAATAGAACAGAAATTTCAGCGCCAAATATTTTACCTCTAGTCTCAATAGGGGTTGCTTGGTGCTCAGCCTTGTGGTTATCTACTACTGCATAGACCTGGTGGCTTGATGTCTTGCTTGCAAGGAATTTTGGGAAATCTCTTTGGTAATGGTTCTTACCACATGTCCAACAGCCTTGTTGAGGTTCTTTGTTTTCCACCGAACCTTGTTGGCTCTTGTAGCAGGTGTGTATCTATTGCCACCAGCCTGCTGATTATTTTGTTGTTGTTTAATGGGAGGCCTTGGCCCTCCCCAATAATTATTTCCATGAAACTTTCCATTGTTCTGCTTTCCATTAAAAGTAGTCCTTTTGAACTCAGGTTTTTGGTAAGGTCCAAAGAGGAAACAATAGTCTTTTTACTATTTTATTTCCTTCTCTTTCATTTCTAGTGGTATTTTAGGCGAGACTGCTCTTTTTCTTCTACCTTGTAGGTTGCACTAACTACTTGTGCAAGACTCTTAGGGTTGACCATATTCACATCTTGTCATATAACCTCTCTCAAACCCAGTTTGAACTTGGTTACCTTGGACTCTTCATCCTTCATATAGTCCACATGATGGATCAGATCTAAAAATTGAGCTTCATACTCAGCTACAGTCATGTTATTTTGTTTCAAACTATGAAACTCAGTTTGCTTCCTTTCTCGGTGATTAGCCAAGACATATCTAGTTCTGAATTTCTTCTCAAACTTTTCCCAAGTAATGGTGGAATCCACATAACCCTTAACTTGCTTCAAATGAGCCCACCACAAGACAACATGCTCTTCAAGGTGGTAAACTACAATACGGGCCTTGGTATTGGAGTTGCAATCATGCAGCCCAAAGTATTGTTGTAAGTTAAACAACCAAGCCTCAACTTTATCACCCAGAGTTAGTGGATAACCCTTTGAATCTAGGAATAGGAACTTTCTTCAATTCCTTGAGGAAGGGATCTATTACTCTATTCCCTATGGGTAAATCTTCATGAGCATGCAGCTGGTTGTTCAAGTCTCCCAGGTTTACCTCATGTTGGTCATGTCTTACTTGATTACCCCCTAGGCCACTATTTTTCTCTAGGTTCCTCTCATGAGCTATCAATCTATCTTGTAAAGTGTTTACAGTCCTAAGAAGTTCATTTAGGACTTCTTCAGTGGGGTTGAGGATAGGGTTGATGTTTCCACCAAATCCTCTACATGTACCTCTTCCAGCTCCTCCCCTTCGGTACCACCATGACCTTGGTTTGGATTATTCAACCACCACTACTGCTCCGAGTTCTTACCATTGTTCCTGGTAAGTAAAAAGAGAAGTATTAGATAACATTCCTAGAGGCCTAAGTGTTATACAACCTCGGCTCTGATACCAAGTGTAAGGACCTCAAAAACCAAGGTCCAATTTTTTTCATTACTCCCAATAATCCCATTGCTTAATTGATATGTTGATTTCACACATAATCAAATCATACAATTATACAAACAAATCATATGTGCTAAACACATCGATAAAAATCAGCTTTGAGTCCAAAGGATATTTCATTATTTTTAATATCTCAGTACAATCTTATAAGGTTACATGCAATGGAAAAGAGCCTCATAAGCTTATATAATATACTCATTATTTCAGTAGTACATCAAGTACAATTTATTCCATAACTGAAATATAATAAGTAACTAAGCAAGATCTGAAATCAGCTTGAATCCCTTCAAATTCTTTCCTTTCCCTTATCTCCAGAATGGCCTGTATTTTCCACAAAGGGTCAGCTCAAACTGAACTAGCAAGGATTTCCATTTTCATATATGTAGTATTCTACAAATGAAAACGTATTCATAAATATACAGTCATGCATCAACATACTAATTCATTCATTATTATAATAATGATTTCAAAAGCATGTATACATGCATGAACTATCCAAGTTCAGAATATCTTTCAAGAGTGGTTTCTTTAACCATCTTACATGAAAATGCATAAAACTTACCTCATGTAAGGCTGATTACATAATGCATTTCATAATATTATTTCATGCCAAATCAAATCAGCCTACCAACTGTTTGAAGAAATGTCACATATAGGCTCCATATAAAAGGAGAAGGCATGATAAGCAATTGTCAAAGCATCAACATGAACTTCACTTTACAATTCTTATAATGAACATTATGCCAAATCATATCAACAACATAACATAATTTCCAAGAGGAACAAAAGATCCTTTATACCCAAGAATGCATGCCAACCATATGACAAAATGTCATATAATGAACTTCACATATATTCCAAGGAATGCATACCAATTGTATGACAAAATTTCATATCATGAACTTCACTTCACAAGCTCAAAATGAACAATATGCCAAATCAGATCAACAACATAATGCATTTTCAACAGGCACAACAAATCCTTTTTACTCAAAGGATACATGTGAACCATATGAAAAATGTCATAATATAACCTTCCAATATAATCCAAGAATGCATTTTAGTAGCATGACAAAGTGTCATAAAAGAATTTCACATAAATTCCAATGAATCCAATCCAGCAACATGATAAAATGCCATAAAATAACTTCACATAAATTCAAACGAATTTGTTCCAGCAGCATAATAAAATGCCATAAAGATATTCACTTCAATTCCAATGAATTCATTTTAGCAACATGATAAAATTCCATAATCCATACTCATGTATTTATGCCAATAAAAGATTGCATATCAACTGTTTGATGTAATGTCACAACACCTCATTCTTTAAATATTCTAGCCAAATGATTTCACACTAATCGTTTGACAAAATGTCATAGCACAACATTCTTTTAAATGCTATGCAAATGATTGCACACTAACCATTTGACAAAATGCATCATACTAGCAGCAAAAATTGTAGCAAAGAAAATAGCAATCAACAAAAATTTGGAGCATAGAAATCACCCCAAAGCACTATGCTTTGATAGCTAATGTTGTAGCAAAATAACACCTCAAATAATAACTACACAACAAGGAATTAACCCAAAACTTGGCGTTATAACAGCCGATGCTGCAGCAACAAATGCAGCAATAATTTAATAAAAAAAGCACTTCTAGCAGTTGTTACCACACCAATAAATCCTTAAAGAACACAACTCTTCTAGCAGTTGTTATAGCAGAAATAACACAACTTATAACAGCTGTAGCAGACCAACAAATCAACAAAAAAAAACAACATTCCAACATTTAAAAATGCATCTTGGAGATCAGTCCAAAACCCATAGCAAAAATGTCAAGAAATCTTCTCTCAACACCCAAATGAATAACCTCATTGATTCCATTTATCAAGTAAGGATTTAAAAAAAAATCTCTGGCTCTCATACTTGAGAGATCTGAAATATATAATGCCCATATTAAAATAAACACATTTTCCAAATACCCATAAAGGATTGATTCGAAAATATTAATACCCATAATAGATAATCCATATTTCTCATTACCTAGAAGAGGAATAAATTGAATATGCATTTATTTGTAAAATATTGCATAGAAAAAAATAAGAAACCCTTTCCTGAAAGATTCTTCCTCCAGATGAAGATGACCAAAAAAACTCTCCATGAAATCCTCCAGTTATTTTTTTTGACATGGTCTCCCCTCTATTTCCTCCTCTCTTCACGCCATGCTAAATGGTAAAAATCAAAACCTAACTCTCCTTTATTTCATGGATTCCAAAATCCATTTAAATATAATTAAACTTCAAAAATGCCTCCACTTAGCTTTAGGCTAAGTTTAATTGTTTTATTTATTTATTTTAAATAAAACTATGTGCCACATTCCACAAGGAATAATTAACACATAAGTTAATGCCAAAATAATTCAAAATTCGAATTCCACAAAATATCATTCCAATTAAGCCTTATTAAAAATATTGAGTTCCAAAAGTCGGGATGTTACACAAACTTATCTCTTTTACTGACTCATCCTTGGATCAATTTCAGTGATCCAAGGAATGTTTTAAATCTTCTTGCCGATTGAATGATAAATTGACATTCATTAGTTTGAGAGACATAGCGGACTGAACCTTTACATTTTACAAATTCTTTGGTCTTGTATTAACATGACTTCATTAGGTTGTATGTTGTGCTTGGGTCTTTGGGATTGATCTCTGCAGGACATTATAGGCGTAATCGAAATATAGTTTGCTTATGACTATGAAGGGGAATCAGAATCCTAAGACTAAAGGATTATCCTAATGGTATCCTAAACTAGGTAAGAGAACCTACTTCCTAGCTACATCTACTTAATTGGGTTTTAATCTAACCTAAGCTTCTTATTCTATTTTTTGGGATGTCGTCCTAACCTAAGCTCTTGTGTTAAATGAATAAGGGAGAAAATTGCTAAGGTGATACTAGACTATTTTAACCTAATGCCTAATACTAATGGTTGTGAATTTAGTCTAACCTAAGGTGGAAATTACCTATGGAAATGTTTTAAGACCTAAGGTGATTTATTGTTAGACTAACCTAAGTCTTGGGAAATCTAGCCTAAACTATTTAAAAGGAACCTAAGGGTTGCATGGCACTAAGGCGATGGTTCCAATGGATTTAATTGATTTGATTGAGTTTAATGCATGGAGGTACTGCTAGTTTTGGAAAGGATAGTTAACTTTAGTGGGGGCTTATGTGGAGGCTTCACTAAATATGGAATTGCATATTAAATTAAAAATGGCATTCGCCAGTTTTGGGAGGCGGTGGCAAGGAGAGATAAGCGGGAGTTTTGGTAGTAATGACATTAATGGATCTCGGTTTTTGTGTGCAAACCGTCTTGGAAACAAGGGAGGCGGATTTATGGGAGGTTGTTTGGTTTTACATGTCTCGTGAATTTTGCTTTGTATGGATCTATCTGGTTATTTGAACCAATAGTTCGACTTCCACTTTGTGGTTATTTTTGGTTTCTCTGGTCTATTTTCAATCAAAGGAATGTATATGAGGCATTGGAAGAAAATTTGGTTGGTTGTTGATCTTTCATGGAGAAGAAGAAGAGTGGGAAGCTTGGTTGGAAGTCTCCATCGAATTGGTAGAGGCACTATCAGGCATGATAGGCTCTACCCATTAAGATTTCTTTCTTTCTTCTAAATGATTCATTAAAAAAACTCTTCTCTCATGAGATAAATATTTTCATGATTTTTCTGGTTAATTACTTTCATGTTTTTATGAATCTTTGTGGTTTTTGGGATGCAAATCCATTAAAAGTAATGTTAGTTTTTGGGAAATTTCTCTGTGCTAGTTTAATGGTGACATGCATGCAAAGCTTGTATTTGAAGCTTTGTATTTCATTCTAAAATTTGTATTCGAGGTTGGTGTTGTTCTAAACTGGCATTTGTTTCTTAGTATGGTTTTGAACCTTTATTGGAGCCTTGTGTTTCATTTGAACTTGTATTGGGGCTTCGTGTTTTGTTATGAGCTTGTATTGGAGCTTCATGTTTGTTCTGAGCCTATGTTGGAGCTTTGTGTAGTTCTGAACTTTTTTTGTTTGAAGCTTCATGTTTGACACTGTACTTGTATTCAAGTACTTGCATGTTCCAAACTTGTAGTCGAATCGATGTGTTTGATTCTATACTTGTATTTTGAGTTGGAGTTTTACTCGTATTCAAGGATTGAAATGATTGAACTCATTTATGGACTGTCTTCTCGATAAGGGCTTGAGAGATGAGTTTCGGTTTGAATTTGATCTGGTAATCTCTTTTGAGATCTTCTTCGTGTAGCTTCTTGAGTGTGAATGGTTTTAGTACTTCTATCTTTTAGACTGTACCATGTTCTTGAACTGGTAAGGGCATGTAAGTTTGGGGGATATTCTTCCCTTCTGCTCTAAGAAATCCTGTGTCTTGTTGAAAGCTTGACTATTTTGTTTGAAGGATTATTAGACTGTAATTGTACCTTGTTGTGGGTTTGGTTTGATATAGAGTTCGTTGGAATAGTCACTCACAGTTTAAGAGGTTTATGGAAATACAGTATGCATTTTCCTTCTTGTGAACAATGTTGAAATGAATACCTTCTTGTCACAAGCTTTTTAGATGGAACTTGAGAGTCTTTGTTGTGATTTTGTTTCAGTCGAGTTGGAGGTAAGATTGGGACATTACTTGACTTAAACGTATATTGAGTTTTATTACTCTCTTCAGATCTTTTAATTGATTTCTGGGTTTTATTAAAAATATGGATTGAATACCTTAGTGTACTGAATTTTGTATGGAAGATCTCTAATCCGAATTGTTTGTATAACTATTCTTAACTAGTTCACGAACTACTTGTTCTCTTGTAATGAATTGTTGAAGCTTTGTAAATGGGATTTCAGTTCTTTGAGTTCATGTGTATTCTGAACTTGTTTAGCTTTTACTGTTGGGGTTTCCTATTCCTTGTTGGCTTAAGTGAATGAATCTCTAAGTCTTTTATAGAGAAAGGAATATGTTTTCTTAGGGACAGATATACTATTTTTGGGACTATACTATGTACTTTGTTATGAGACTTGAATTCAAACTTGTGTTTAATGAATGGGAATAGGTAAACCAGTTAGTGAAGATTTGTAAGGGAAACTAGAAGTGTGCTTTCTTCTAGTAGTGTGTTTGGCTGTGTGTTCTCTTTTGGGAACTAGTTAAAGAACTTCTAAGTTTGAAATAGAAATGGGAATTCATTTGATAGTATAAATGAAATGAATTATTTATTGGATCTTTTCTAATGGAGATCCCTTTTCTTGTTGTTTGGATAAGTTCATTTGATTGAACTTCTTTGTATTCGATCCTCTTCTGAGATGGAAATTTCTTGTGGATTGTTTGGTCTACTTTGTATAAGTCATTGGTTGTAATGATGTGGAAAGAGATTAGCTTGAGTCGGTATGTTGGAAAGAAAATATAACATGCTTAGACCGACTATTTTTCTTGATTGAGTCATACTCCATTTGGATTGATATTGGTAGGTTGTCTCTTTTTGCACTCTGTCTTTTTATGAATCCTCTTTTGGATGGACATGGGAAGAGATTAATTCTATGTGAGTCTAGCTTGGATTGGTGGAACGTCTAGTTTCAGATCTATGAAATTATAACTTCTAACATGTGGAAGTTAGTTTAGACTTGTAGGAGGACTGTTTTGACTCTCTACCCCTACTTGGATTGATTTGGGATTCTTGTTAGATGTTGTGCCTTTAATGTTGAATCCTTATAATGTTATCTTTGAACTGAGGTAGTTTGGTGTGTTCTAAACCTGTTTCTATCTTTTAGATGATTAAGTGTGTAAGGAATAGTATGTATTGATTCTTCTTCTTTGCTTAAGTTGTAGGATGAATCATCCTAATATGAGCTATGCTGCATATAACTCTTTTGCTACTTAGTAAAGATAAATGTGTATTTCTATTCTTTAGAATTATGAAACAATCGGATGATAGAGATCTGTTGATTGTTTTAAAATTAATTGATAGGATCAATTAAACCTTATGATATAATGCAGATGTTGCAGATTATATTATGCTCTTTTCTTAAAAAGTGAATTCAGAATCTTTAATCGTACTTCTTTTCTAGTTGATATTACTTATGCTTATTTGTATGATATATTAATTGTTTCATTAAAGTAGAGTTGTTTTAATGGAACAATTAGTGGAATGCACTTCACTTTAATGCTTAGTGCTTATCATGCTCAATTCATTGAACTAACCCATGCTAGCAATTTTTGTAGATGGACATCGTAAGTGATAAAAGAAGGTAAAAAAAAATTTATGATTCATTGGATTACTTAATTCTGGATCTTATGTAAAGAATTCAAGTTATTCTTGAGTTGTATTGGAAAATAAAAGTGATGTTCTTTTAAGATCTTAATTCTGATTGACATGCAGAATGTTTGAAATGCATAGTCTTGAAAATGTATATTTATCATTATGAATTGAAAGGTTTTGAGTTGGACTCCAATTTGTGGTGTGAATTCTTTTGTACTTGTATGACAGAAATAATAGTGATATCTTGGCGGTATTCTTTATATCTATTTGTATACTATTGTTGTTATCAATTAATAAGTTGGATTAAGGGGATAGTATAATCTCCCTTATTATAATGAACTTGTTAAACTATAAAAGATGTCATTCTCTAACTACACAACTATAGTTTAATAATAAAATATGCTTGGGACATACAATTCAACTATATGAGTTAAGAATGATAAAAAGGAATAGTGGTTATGATCTTTAATCTTTTAACTATAGTTATAAAGTGAACACTAGCTGAATCTAGGTGGATGACACACTTGATTTGGACAGCTAGGTTGCATTAAGAATTAAACATTTGATGTTTGTTGTCATGTTTTTGGGGTAACTGCTTGTTATGCCATGTTAATGAACAACAATGCAAACTTGAAATAATGAAGTCCTCCATATCTATTCAGGATAGTTATGGATAAAGAACTTAATGAATGTTGGAATTAGGGTTAGGCATGGTTGTTGTAATCTGAATCTTAATCCAATATTAATCATGATAATGACCACTAAGGGGGTATGTACATCTTGATTGTAGTCATTTTTGCACCCACCAAGAACAAGGGAACCTCATGCACGTCGGCATATCACCCAACAGGGTGCTCACCCGAGGTGCGTGAGAGGGAGCCAAGTCTCTCTTTTATGTGAGTTTAGTGGAAGGCATAATTCATGATCTTGACTTAGTGATCTAATGAGACATGAAGAATATATAGATCTCGAACGACTTCTATACCCCTTCAATCATAAAAAGAAACGCACGTGAGAGTAATAGACTAAGATTTGTAAATCCACAAATATACTCAATCATTCAAGTAAGTTTCATGATTATACAAGATCAAAAGCGAGTAGAAACATGCAGATAATACAAGAAGGAGATCTTAATATAAACATAGTGGTAACCTTATCATATTCATTCATAGTCTTACTACAAAGCATCACAGAGAGGACCATAGTCATGCGCCATATCTGGATCCATACATGTATACTCACAAAATAAAATTTTCATTCCCCATTCCCTCATTACATTCTTCCTAGAATCATCTACCCATTTTATCCCATAGTTCTCACAGTAATTCTGTAGAGCTCCGCTACCTCACTTGTGTCTCTATTCTTTGCCAAGGGCACGTGTATAAATAGGCATCTGAGCTCTAACAAACTCCTCTGCAACCTCAGATCTGGCCCCAAGTGTCAAGGTGTGGGTCGCCCCAGGCGCATGCCTCTCCATGTCATGATTAGCTTTTTGGATCTTCCTATCGCAAGGTATATTCCTTCCAGACACCCTGTTGCTAGGCTAGAACCTTATCCAAATGGAACATGTTCTTCATGTGTCCTATCCCAAAAGGCCAAAAATGGCTAAGTCCCGAATTGTGCTTTCATTGCTAGCGCGTCCCTTGGTTCTCTAAGAACCTTTTTGAATTTTGCCTTGTGTGCCTTCACTTGCGTGCTTTCTCGGTTGTGCGTGCCTACGCATCTTTAAGATTTGGAAGCTATATCGGGGCCCAACATTACCCCACACTTCACTTGTTCTCTACCCTCGGGAACCTTCTCAAAGAATGTAGTACAAAAATGCAAGGCCTTGCCTTGGAAAAGAATGGGGGGAGAGGAAGAGAAAGAATAGAAGGAAAAATTGCCTAAAGAAGCAGAAGGGGAAAATTCTGCCGTAGGTTGGCCTCCAGCGTATCCCACGCATTGACCTCATCCTGCCCTTTTGCAAAGGTTTCCACCAATGCGCTCACCTCATCAAAGGTTAACCCTTCCCCCTTTGTGGTGATGGTCTCCACCACGGTTTCTAGTTCCTTCGCAAGATCCTCCAAGGCATCCATCTTCCTTGTAATGGTCTTGTAGAGTTCTTTAAGCCATGTTTTTGATTGAGACCCAAAGGGCCTCAATAGCTTCAGATTTTCTTTCTACCTCGGCTAAAATATTTTCTCGTTCTACTCTATTGCCTTTGTTCTTCTCCCTAAAGTCTTTTAGCTCAGCCTCGTTGTCTACAAGTAGCATGCTTATCACCTTGTCCTGATCTGCACAGTGGTCATAGGTGACCCCTGTGGTTTGTGCAGCTACTCTTACATCAGCCAGGACCTTATTGTATTCAGCTATGAGCATGATTACCTTCAGCTTATCCTCCTTCTCCAAATGTGTAGCTATATCCTCTGCCGACTCCAAGGCCAAAGGTTGCCTTTCCATGGTGAGGATCAGTCAAGTCCTCAAGACATTCCAGGGAGGAACCATACTTTTGTGTGGGAGGGTTAAGGTTTGGGTGCTTCATGATAATAGCCTAGGAGATGAGCTCCACCTTCTTGGAGACTTCGTGCACTTTAGCTTTCTCCTCTTGTAACTCCCATGTTGTAGTTGAGCACTGATCAAATTTTCAAGGCTGAGTTCCTTTGTCAGCTTAACTACTTCTTCCTTCCTCTTTTCCAACAGGTCCTCCAAGGCTTTAATCTTGTCATTTCTACAGAAGAGCCTTGCCTCTACCTCCATGAGAGACCTTGTTGAGCACATTACACACTTGCTCATCCAATAAGTGTTGTGTGTTTATGAGGGGGTTGACCCCCTTTGTCTCAGAGAGCTCCAGTATTTCCTCTTGGTTAACTTCAAATTTGGGCTCATCAATGTGGGAGTCAAACACCCACGATAGCATTTTCCTCATGCATGGGTATCCACCCTCAAGATCGAAGGACTCCATGGCGGTGAGCTCCTTGGTGGGCATGGTACTCTGGAAGCATGTGCACAAAAATTTGTTAGGGTCATTAGCATACCCCATCACCGATCTTCCTTCCTCTGCACGTTTACTTCCCATGTGCACGCCCTTTGGAATAGTCACTGAAAGAGTTGGGCCTTTTGTGCTACTTCCACTCTTCTCCCTTTGTTCTTTCTTGAACTCACCAAGCATGAGCTCCACACTGCACCCCAACTCCTCATCGACCAAGGCATCAATCATCTTTTCCGCCTCCCTTGTCACTTTTTCATCTATCTCCTCCTGGGTGAGCTTGGGCATTTCTTGCTCCTTGGTGCTTGCCCCTTCACTCCTTTCTTCGCTCTGCGAGTCCTCCTCCTCCCCCTAGGTGCTCTTCCTCCATGCAAAGATGAATGCATCAATGTCTTCCTCTCCTCCCTCCCCTGAGTCATCTATACTTATCCTCCCTTGGGTCACCTCCAGCTCTTCTCCTTCACCAACATTCTTCTTGCCTAAAAGGCGTGCTTGTGCCTTCAGTCTTCTCTACCTTCTCTTCTTCTTCTTCTTGAAGACTCTGGCTTGGGAGATGCAGTCTTCTCTTCATCCGAGGGCTCCTCAGGAGATGGTGGCTTTACCGGTTCGGGGTCTTCTCCCTAACTACCGTCCTCTTCTTCTTCTGGACGTAGGTACTTGGCCCCATGGTACCTACATCCTGCTCCTCCACCACCCTCTGTTCCTCTTTCTCTTCTCTCTCCTTACACTTTGGCGGGATTCTTTCTGCCAATAGGGTCATCTGGGATGGATATCTCATTCTCCATGTACGTACCCTTTTCAAACTTTGGCCTTATGCATAGGTAGATCCTGGCAGCATCACTCTCAGCAATAGGTAAGGTCATGGGCCTTACAATGTGCACATCTTGCGATACGTATCTTTCAACGTATGTGCGCTTCCCCAGGTAGACCAACTTCTTTCTCATTTCCTGTGTTCACTGTCAAGGGTGGACAGGTCAAGGTTTAATTTCTTCGACTCCTTGTACCTGTTCACTCCCGCCTGAAAAATTGGGCAGTAAATGAGAAGGGGAGTTTACACCATGGACTCCAACTACCATCCACCAAGATGAATCTACCAATGCAGAAGTGTTGGTATACCGTGAACTCTGCTTCTCCTTCAGTTTCCATGGGGAGTTGTTCTAGGATCCACCATTCAGCCCTGAATGCATTCCTGAGGTGCGTATACCATTTATCCAAGCACGCCTTGTGCACCCCTATCATTGATTCACATGTATACTTTTGGAACCTCTCCGCAGGCGAAGGGTCTTCATCGGGGTACTCCCATATGAACTTGTCGGATGCATCCGGCACCCCGACTTCTGAGAACACAATTGTTAACAGGATGTTCCCAAATAATATCTTTCCTCCCTTCTCCGCTGCTTATGATCTCATCTACTATGTACTGGGAGATGTTGTACACGGTGCCTTCCACGACCTTCCTGCAGACATTCAGCCATAGGGCTTGCTCACCTGGGTCCACCTCTCTTGTCCATTCAGCTTGGAAACAAGGTGCATAGCCATCTTCATCACCAGATCACTGATATCTATGATGTCGTAGTACCTTGATCCCTTCTTATATTCCTAGGATGCAATGGTTTCTTTAATTACCTCCTCATCCTGGAGGTCATCTATGATCATGTCCCTTTACAAACAGCGTAGTTGGGGAATTAGGCAGTTATTTTTGCCTGCCATGAAGCGAAGAAGTCTTCATGCATGTGCATCATCAACCACTGGTACAAGCACTCAGGATTCTGAAATATGGTAACTCGTAAAGCTGGAGAAGCCCTACCTTCTCCATTTTCACCTTGACTACATTGTTGTAGATTGGCATCCCATTAGGTGTTCATTTATTTGTAGGGCGCACCAGCTCCAGTGCCATTTCCTTCATGATTGTGCTTGATTGGTGATTATAGTCAATCATGGGCATCTGTCTGATGTGGGACTCCCACTCTTGCCCCAGCAAAACCCCATCTAGGTATTGCATTTCCGAGTACCATTCTTCATTGGTATCCAAGGGGATTTCTTCTTCTTTCTTCTTTCCTTTTCCCTTACCCTTTCCCCTCTTGGATTGTACTACAGGTTTATCAACTAGTTTTGTGGCCGTCATTTTACCCCTTGCTTTCATTCCTAGGTTAACTTGCGATTTTGTTTGAACATTTTCCCTACGCGCCCGTGCCCTAAAACACAAACCCTAATCTCAGACTTTTCTCCTTCGATCACGGTGCTTCTTCACAACGTTCCTCACACCCATGAATCACTTCTACACTAGTTTATAGATCTAATAGACCGTTGTGCTTAAGTTTTTGGGATTTTCCTTTACACGAGTCAGTCTTCAAAACCCTAGCTCTTGAAAGAAAATCACTCTTCTTGTTTTCACAAAGTAAAATAATGAAATTCCCACTCTTGTATTTATAGCTTTTCCCACTTTTACGTATTAAAGGCTAGGCTACCTACCACCGTGCATTTGAAAATGTTTAATGCAGAATTTTCAAACAAACCCATGACTTGATGCTTTTCCTTACGTGCCAAATCCTTGCACAAAAATTTTTCCACCCATGCCCAATCCTTGCACAAAAACATCCCGTGCCCAATCCTTGCAAAACTCTCCATGCCCAATCCTTGCAAAATTTTTTTCCCAACCTTACGCATGTAAATAATCCATCTTGACAGAAGACTCTTGCACGCATGTTACCACCACCAAAGGCACCTCTTCTATCCTCATGATTCTTTCTTTCACCTACCTCGTGTTTTTGTGCTTTTTCTCCTTTGTACGTGGATTTCCAATGTAACCTTATCTTGCCACCAACCTGCCTTCTTTTCTCCCAATGCATCTTTTTAACCGGGTCAATTCAAATGGTCTACCAACCCAATCCTCTGTAGAATAACTCCATGCCTCTCTTTATCACCTCACCCCACACTAAATCGATGCACGGTCCTCTGCGCATTCATAAGTCAAAAATAATAAGGTTACCAGCGCCCAAGGTGCAAAACAAAACAACAACGCAAAAGGGAAATACAAGAAAGGAAAATCATAAAAGGAAATTCTAAACTAACTGGAAAAACTACCTTATTTACAAACACCAAGAAGCATTATTTATAGTAGGGCTTCAGCCTACTCCCATTGAAGTGTCCAGGTAATTTTGTTCCATCCAACGCTTAAATCAGCACGCTCAAATCAAGGATGTATGAAATTACATAAGGACCCAACCAATGCACCTTCAACTTTCTAGGATGGCGTAGAAATTTAGAATCATATAGCAATACCATCTGGCCAACCTCAAACTATTTGTTCTTAATATGGCAGTCATGCCATGCCTTTTACTTTTCCTTCTCAGTTGTTTGGCTCCATCTTGCTAGTGAGCACCTTTCATCCAACTTTATCAATTCATCTATTCTTTCTTTCACTTTGCTTGTCATCCAACCCTCCTGCGTGCGCTATACGTAGTGATGGTAGCATAAATTCAATCGGCAAAATAGCCTCTATGCCAAACACCAATTGAAATGGTGTGGCCTTGTTCAACCTTTTATACGTTGTTCTGTATGCCCAAAGAACAGCTGATACCTTGTCATCCCAATCCTGCCTACCCACATCACATATCTTAGCCAATGTGTGAATAAGGATTTTGTTGAATACCTCTGAGTCCCATTTGCACTGGGGTGATAAGGGGTAGTCTTGTGATGGGCTACCATGAATTACACAATAAAATCCTAATGGTTTCATTTAGAAAGTGAGTTCCCCTATCACTTGTTAAAATTAATGGGAACCCATACCTACTGATAATGTTCTCCCACAAAAATCTAGCAGCCATGGCTGTGGTGTAATCCTTAGTGGGCGCGGCCTCTGCCCACCTTGTCAGATAATCAGTATAGGTAATGATATACCGTGAGTTAGTCCTTCACGCAACTGGTGAGATTGGTCTGACAAAATCTATTGCCCATTTTTCAAAAGGTTTTACACTGGTGATGGGGTGCAAGGGCATCTCATCCCTTCTTCCAGGGGCTTCCAAGGCTTAGCGATGGTCACGAGGCCTTGCAAAACTCAATGCAATCCTGGTGAATCGTCTCCCACCATAGTCGCAACTAAGATCTTGCACATGGTTGCATTCCCCACATAGTGTCCTCTAGCAATCCCACCATGGGCTTCTTCTATTATGCTATGCGTTCATGTTCTAATACACTGCCAGTTGGCAAAACCTCATCATGGCCCATTTTATACAAATCCCCATTGATCAACATGAAGGGCACAACACGTATGGCTAACCTTTTCCTTTCCAATGTTTCCATTCCTTCGGGTGCCACACCTTCCTTGAGAAAACAACAATGTCTTCTAACTCCGAGGGTGCATGCCACAACCTAAATAGTTACACGTCGACATAGTTTCCTCGATACTTTGCGCATGTCCTCTCCCGAATCAATCCTTGATAAATGATCGGCCCATAATTATTCTTTCCAGGTTTCACCACTACTTTGAATTCAAATTCCTGAAATAAAAGTACCCAACGACATATGCACCCTTGTAACATTGCTTTGTTTACTAGATACTTCAAGGCCATATGGTCAGTGTAGAATATGAAGGGAGTCGCCAGCAGATATTGTCTAAATTTGTGGAGCGCATAGATCATTGACAATGCCTCATGCTCGGTCATTGTATAATTCTGTTCTGTTGGTGTCAACTTCCTACTTACAAAACACAAAGGGTGATCAACAATCCCCTCTCTTGGTTGAGCAAGAACGACTCCCATTGTTGTACCAGAGGCATCCACGTGGACATGGAAAGGTTTATCCCATGATGGGAATCATAGAATAGGTGTGGTGATAAGCCTTTCTTTTAGAGTGTCAAACATCCTCTCTTGCTGTGCCTCTCCCCTGCGAAAGGCACTCTTATGTCTGAGCAATATTTCCAAAGGCATGGCAATCTTGGCATATCCCTTAATGAACTTTCTATAGTACCTAGTGTGTCCAAGAAATCTGCACACGGTGCTTTGGCTGGTGGGCTCCCCTAATCCCACAATAACTATAACTTTCATGGGATCCACCAGTAAGCCCTCTTTGCATATGATATGCCCCAACAACATTCCAAAAGGAGTTGCAAAGACACATTTCTTGATGTTGAGGGAAATCCTCAACTGCCACATCTTTCAAACATCAATCTCAAGTTATCACAATGGTCCTTGACCAACCCATACATTGTCCAATCATCCAAATATACTTGAAGAAACTTGTGGATAAAGTCCTGAAATGCTTGTACCACTATGCGCAAAATACGGCGCATTCCTCAATCCAAAGGGCATGACCGTGTATGCTGCAAAGCCCCACTCGGTGGTTGAAAGTTGTCTTTTCTTGGTATTCCTTGTAATCCTTACTTGGTGATATCCCGAGAATCCATCCGTAAAGGAATAGACCTCGTGCCCAGCAACTCCTTCCAAAATCTCTTTAGTGAAGGGGGTGGGAAAAGGATCTATGATACAAACAATGTTCAACTCCCTGTAATCCACACATATCCTAATCCACCCATCCTTCTTTATGTTGATCACCATTAGAATTATCCATTCTGATTCCTCCACAACCTCAATGATACTGGATGCTATCATTTTGTCTATTTCTTCTTTAACCCTTACGCGCATGTTGGGATTCATCCTGTAAGGTCTCTTCCTGACCGGGTGCGCACCATCCTTCAAATTTATCCTCATTTCTCCCTAATGAATGGTGGATGCCTTTCAACTCATGGTATCCACGCGAAGAATAAATCCTTGAATTCACAAGAGATTTATGATCTTTGATACTTCCTTATTCAACTAGTAGTCCCCAATGATAGATTCCTTCGGCTCCTTCTCCAAGCCAATGTTTAACTTTCTTGGTTTTGAGTGGTTCATGATACACACATGCGCACATTGGTTATGCATCCACACTTTCAACCACTTCACACATGCCAACCGAATGGTCAACATTCATAATTCCCAATCAATTCATAAGTCCCATGCACCCAATTATCACATGCCATACTGGTAGTATCACTGATAGATTGAGCATCATCAAACTGGATGACTCCTTTTGTAGGGTGGATGGTCTCTAGATCTCTTATGGAGTGCACATATATTCTATCCAGGAATTCCTCTCCAAGGGGTTCAATATAGGGTGTGGACTTTCCATCAACAAGTGGTATAATCACCCTCTCTTCCTTGTTTTCAAAGCTTATGTACCCCTTGTTAAACCAAAGATCTACATTATTCTTATAGCACCACGGGCACCCAAGTAACGCTGAAATTATCTGCCTTGGCAAGCACCAAGAATTCAAAATCCCTAGTGAACTTAGTCCCCTAAATGGTAATGGTTGCATCCTTCAAGACACCTATGGGCATTGCCTTTGTCTTATTTTCCATATACAACACATTTGAAGATGGCTGTAATGCAGGTCTTCCCATTTGATGCCAGGCATCCAGAGTGAGAACATTAACCTCCATGCCTATGTCAATGAGGATGTTGCTAAGCAACCATCCATCCACTACTGCGTTCAAGGTAATCTCTTTTTCATAATCAAGGCTGTGAGGTGGGAGGTTTACATGTAGGATCTACCTTTCGTGCTCTTCCCCGACGCGTGGTACCTTTTCTCTCAACCATGCTCCTAGCAGGGAATAACATTCTCCTACCTCAGTAGTTTACACACCTCCTTAACCTCATCCAAGTCATCCTTTGGTGCTTCTATTGGTCTCCTTTGCCCATCTTTTCTAGTTTGTTCTTTCAAGCATTGGATCTCCCCTTGTAAGCTTCGAATTATGTCCATGGTTTCCTGGTAGACTTCTTTTTGGTGAGCCGGGTTTGGATACTTCCCATGTACTACTTCTTCCCTCAAAACCAGAGGTCTCTGCCTAGGTGCTTCCCTTGCACGTGGACTCCACCCTTGTTGTTACCATAATAGGCTCTAGTTCTGATTCACGTATTACTCGCAGGGAGCCATTACGTGTCAGCCTTCTTAATACTCACCATGGCAGTGCCCTTATCCTTCTAGGTCTTCTTGACTCATATGTTCATATAACTCTGGGAACTCTTCATACTTATGTTTTTTCCACACTAAGAGCATTGTAGAAGATCGGACATTCGCGCTTATAATGGTCTGTGGCTCCACAATTAAAACATGTTCCACGCGGAACTCACTTCTTCCCCACGTTACCATGACCACAAAATCCTCTGCAAAACCCTCTTCCATGTGCACCTCCATCTCTGTGCTCTTCATACTGACATTCATCTCCTTTGGAACCACTTTGGAAATGCCAATCTGGCACACACACCAAGATCAATTGCCTCATGAATCTGGTCAATCAATCTACAATCCTTAGTGTCATGTGTGGTTGAGGTACATATCTTATGCTAACAAAATACATTTTTGTGGATTGCGCACTTGTAGTAGGGGGCGCTACTTGTATCATGGTCCCATGACATATTTCACAATTTACCACTACAGCGTGCACCACCTTCCGAGTACATATCCCGCCATTATCCTTTGTGTGCCCTTCTACGTTACAATCTATGCACCACATCCCACCGCGAGTCTCTGGAACTATGTTGGCAGATAATTTCTCCAATTGCTTAGCCATGGCAGCAATTTGAGCCTCCAGAAATGGGCTAACACCAGTGTTAACACTACCAACTACCTCAGTGTGTAAAGCGGCTTCTAACGCTTTGCGCGGGTCCGTGAATGTTTTATGAGACAAAGCCCTCCTAAAGGGTGTGATCAACCCTCCGAAAACCACTTGAGCATGTTGTGAAGGGTGGATATCATAAGATAGTTTAGACAATAGAGTTTTAAAGTGCGCATCATATTCCCTCATGCTCTCTGTCATGCCCTATTGGATTTCTTTGAGAGAGCTATGCTCTTTTGTTCAAACTCAGGTATGTGGAATTCTACCAAGAATGCATTTCGGTAGTGGTATAATCTACAACAGTTTGATGAGGGTCATACTTTCTATACCAACTATGCACGCATCCTTGTAAAGTTGTCACAAATTGACTAGCCTTTCGATCTTGGGTTGTGATCCCCTTCACGTGCCATAGCAGCTCACACTTATGCACATGCTCTGCGGCATCTTCTATCCCACTATAATCTGTAAGTGTAGAGACATCTTGAAAAAGACTTGAGGAGGTGGTGAGGCCCTTACCCTCCCGATCCAATCCCTTGGTTTCCTCCAATGTTTCCTCCTCTGCCGGACCCACTAGATCTTGAGCCACCAACTCCACCACTTCCACCTCCAGATCCTCCTGTGTTAGGTACACTGACTGTGTTTTTCATGCCAAATGCTCCCATCATCCCACTGAATTACGTGTGTGACGGTTTGTGAACTAGTGCCACTCCTAGTCGTATTTCCTCCACCACTTCCTAATGCGCTTCCAAAACCAGCTGTATATGTGCCTTGTCCAAACATTCCACCAAATACTGGAATAGTGTGTGAAGCCATAGAAGTCCCAAACGAGAAGGTGTACCTCACGGGTACCAATCGGTTATCTCCACCGATGTCAAATGGATTAACTGTACTTTTCCCTCATTCAAACAAACCAAGCACCAGGTTTGGTTCTTGGTGGGGTTTGATGTGCGCCAATGACTCTTCTTTCTCTACGTGACAGACCTCTTGTCGAAGCCATAGGGTTTTCTCTCCTGTGCTTACCAAGATGGGGTATCACAAACTGTTCGGGTTCCACATCCTCTGCGTGAACCTCAACTCCTTTCCACCATGTTTGGCTCCATAACCCACTTGTAATCCCACACTGTCTATCGATCTCCCTTTCATGTGCTTCGTTATACTTGAGTCGTCTCTCCTCCCTTTCTTTTCAGTCATTATATCAGCCATCTTTCCCCAACCTGGCTTCCTCGCCAAGCGCTCAGAGTGGTTTAGCCGGCCATAGGAAATTCCTCTAAACCCATGGTTACCATCAAGATTTTGATTGCCAGGGGAATAGCATGCAGAAATGATCCTCTGGGCTCCCGTAAAAACTCAAACTCAGTAACTTCTAGACAAGAATACGTGGAAATGGTGTATTCCAGAGTGTAGCTAGTGAATACCCCTTCCATCAATGATCTATAACATGGATCCACGTTAGATAAACATCTTACAAGTTCGATATGTTTCTTGGGTCCAAGGGTGTGACTTATAACACCACCCCAATCTAGATGTATAAGCGAGAGCCATTCAAATAACTCTCTTGGAAACAACGAAGAAGGTTTCGTACAACTCATGATAAAGAGTGTCTTCCACCCATCTTCGTGTGTCAAACCCAAGTCCAGTATTGAATCTCTGAGTGAATTCGTCCTCCGTGCTTTTAAACCAATCTTGACATGTTTCGGGTTATTCTCTTCGTCATCACTTTTTACATAGATCATGATGTATGCCATGTTCCACTACAACTTCAAAAGAGGTCCCGTAATGGAACCAAGATGTAGTCATTTTTACACCCACCAAGAACAAGGGAACCTCATGCGCGCTGGCCTATCACCTAGTGGGTGTTGGGCACTCACCCAAGGTGCACGAGAGGGAGCCGAGTCTCTCTTTTATGTGAGTTTAGTGGAAGGCATAATTCATGATCTTGACTTAGTGATTTAACAGACATGAAGAAGCTATAGAGCTCAGAACGGCTTCTATACCCCTTCAGTCATAACAAAACAAAATGCGTAACAGAATTAATAGAACTAAGAAGTTGTAAATCCACAAATATACTCAATCATTCAAGTAAGGTTCATGATTATACAAGATCAAAAGCAGAGTAGAAACATGCAGATAATACAAAAGATATCTTAATATAAACATAGTGGTAACCTTATCATATTCATTCATAGTCTTACTACAAAGCATCACAGAGAGGCAGACCATAGTCATGCGCCATATCTGGATCCATACATGTATACTCACAAGATAAAATTTTCATTCCCCATTCCCTCATTACATTCTTCCTAGAATCATCTACCCATTTTATCCCATAGTTCTCATAGTAATTCTGTAGAGCTCCGCTACCTCACTTGTGTCTCTATTCTTTGCCAAGGGCACACATATAAATAGGCATCTGAGCTCTAACAAACTCTTCTACAACCTCATATCTGGCCCCAAGTGTCAAGGTGTGGGTCACCCTAGGCGCATGCCTCTCCATGTCATGATTAGCTTTTGGATCTTCCTATCGCAAGGTATATTCCTTCCAAGACACCTGTTGCCAGGCTAGAACCTTATCCAAATGGAACACGTTCTTCATGTGTCCTACCCAAAAGGCCGAAAATGGCTAAGTCTCGAATTGTGCTTCACGGGTGCGTGTCCTTGGTTGTAGAAGAACTCTTTTTGAATTCTTCCTTTTGCACCTTCACTTGCGTGTTTTCTCGGCCGTGCGCACCTACTCATCTTTAAGATTTGGAAGCTATATCAGGGCCCAACATTTATGAATGAGTTCTCACAGAGATCTTTAGCACACGCCAACTACAATTTTATACCCTCGAGAAGTCTTGGGTCTTCTTGAGGATACAAAGTGTTGTAGTTGACATGTGGCAACAAACTTCCATATTTGTTCATCTAGATATATGCACATCTGGACTTGAACTTAGTTTCTCTCTAGGTAAAGTTAGTAGCATGTTTAGGATAGGTAGTAGCTCCCAATGAATCAGGGTACCTTGGCACATCTAGTTGATTTAGGTTAGCCGAGTATGCCCACATACCCTAAGTCATCGTGAGTGCCTTCCTATAATAAATTATGTTGCTAACTTGAGCTAGGGTTAAACCTTGGGCAAGTGGACTAACGGTAGTCAATAAAAACCATTCTAGATAACAGAAGAGTGAGGTGAAGGACATATTCTGAAATGATGAGTATGCCATCTAGGAATAGTAACATGAATAGTATGTTAAAATCTTTGGCCAAAGTATCGCAAGCTACTAGTTGCGTTGTCCTATGTCACCTAGTTTAAAGCAACGTGATGTCAGATGAATATTGAAACAAATATTCGGATAGGTTATTTAATTAGATCACTCAAGACTGGGATAGGGTAGGAAACCAAGTATATGTAGTATACATAAATTATTCTATACTTTAAGACAAACATGAGAGATCGGTAGTATACCGAGTCATTATAGTTGCATATGGTTATCTGTTATGAGATTGATTGGCATGGAATGTGTGTTCTAAATGATGTTTTATTTAGAACAGAGAACATTATGTTTCAAAAAACAATATCCCTTGTTTCTAAATTCTTAAAATGGTAATGTTACGCACATTTTTGACTCTAATGTTGTGTGTTCTTACCATCATACCCATATACCCATATACATGATACTAGACTTTATAGGGATCTTCAAACCCTCATCCACCATCTTATAGAAGAGGATGATATTCTCATTGAAGAAGATCATCCTCTTCCATCTACTAGTTCACTCACATCCAATCAAAGCCTTGTCTCACAAAACTTATAAATCATCTTCTTCATCTAAAACATCGATTCAATACCCCCTCCAAGAACTACTTCTTTCAAAGAAGACCCCCTCTATTTATTTATGTCATTTGTATCACCATGTGCTCTCTCCCTCATGATTCTCAACCACTTACTCAACCTAAGCCCAAATTTTTCATCACCACCCCATCTAGCAATCCCAATCTTCATCATCTTCTTCAAAAGCCAAGGTATCCATCCTAGGTTGCCCAACATCTTTGAAAAACCCACTGTCATCAAACAAAGTATTGTGAAGTAGCTCCATCAAGCCCCTACTAATATGTCATTCTATAACCTCATCCAAATATCCCTCGATAATAGAAAAGATCTCATTGATGCTCTACTGATATATCTCTATCACAAACAATGAGACTCAACCTTTTGTAGCCCTTGTTGGGGCACCCACATGCCGCCACCATTTTTTTATGACCTCAAATTCCTAATATATTACCCAAATATCATGACCTCCCTCTTTTTATTATTTTTGCATCAACAATACATTCATTCAACATTCAATGATAGACAATGGATCCAACATTAACATCATATCATCCCATACCTTTGATCAACTCAATATTCCCAACTTTGTTATCACTCAATCACCTACGGTCCTTCATTCCTTTAACAAAGTTGTTTCCCAAACTTTGGGCATGGTTATCCTTCCCATTTGTGTTGGTGAAATACTCCTTCATGATCTCTTTTACATCGTAGAGGAGGGGGTTCATTATAATATCTTACTTAGGTGACCATGGATCCATACCATGTATTGTGTTCCTTCTACTCTTCATCGATCCATCAAATACGAGCATAAGGAAAAAAATTAACACTCCCCTGTAGACCTTCCTCCCTTTAAAGCATGTCACATGACCTATTAACCAAACGATGTGCTTATCCCTAAACAAGATTCATCCAAAGCATCCACTAGCTTATTTTTCCCTACATCTAAGCTACCTAATGACAATTCTATTGACAATTTCATCAGGTGTCTTTCACAAGAGGAGTATCGACTTCTCACTCTTAATGTCCTTCCCACACCTAATCAATTTGGTAGACCTGATAAAACACCTATGTATCAACCAAATTTCAAGGACATCATTTTTTTGGACCACCCCACCCATGAAGTAATCTCATCTACAGAAGTGTCAATCACCCTTCTTCTCACATCAACGCTCAACCTCACACCAAGCCATACACCAATGGATTTTATTTCCTCTATAATAAATCCTTTTCCTACACCTACCTCCATCATTTTGTATGAAAAGGATTTGGTATGGGGCATTATGAACAAGGTATGTATGATCTCATCATTGACCAATCTTATAAACCCCATGAGAAGTTTGGATTGGGTTTCAAAGAACAACCCATTGACTCTCTCACACTTTCTTCATCCATGTCTCCCATGAACATCAATCCCTCATCCACTTATTCTCCATCTAATGAGCCCATGGGTACAAATGATACCATGTCAATATCTTCTATCTTTTTAACATCTCCATGATCACTTTAGGATAGGTCACTTATCGATATGAAGCTAAAACTGAGTCCCTTCCTCCTCAATTCCCGACATGGTAGAGGAAGATTTCCGTTACCATTGACATTCTTCAATGCACCGATGATGATTCTATTCTTTCCTATATGGGGGCGAGATGATTCCTAAATTCATAAGAACTTACCTCCCAACACATCCAATATTCTCAACAAAACCACCATCGACATTAAAATAGGGACTCCACAAGATCCCCGCATCCTCAAAGTTGGTTAAGATCTTGATCCTCAAGAACTTGAGTGTTTCAACGCCTTCCTTTCTAAGTACATTCAAGAATTTTCATTTTTCTACGATGACGTGATATTCCTTGATCCTTCTATCATCGTCCATAACATAATTACCATCCCTAAATCTAAGTCGGTTAAGAAAAACTTTTATACATGCATCCTCATGTTACTCTCCTTGTCAAAGAGGAATTGTAATGCCTCTTTTGGCTAACTTCATCATACTATCAATTATCCAAATGGGTTTCCAATATCGTACCCATTCCTAAAGCCTCCAGGAAGCTCCACATTTGTATTGAATTTCGAGACTTAAATATCGATTTCTCAAAGGATGACTTTCCCCTTCCTAACATTGATCAGCTTATCGAACCTCACAATCATCCATGAGATGTTTTCTCTTATGGATGGTTTCTCTAATTATAATCATATCCTCATTGCACCACAACACCATCATAAGACTTCTTTCATAACTCCTTAGGGGAGATTTTGTTATCACATCATGCCCTTCAGTTTTAAAAATTTGGGGCCACCTACCAATGCACCATGACCTACATCTTCCATGACCTTATCCATAAAACCATAGAGGACTATGTCGATGACCTCTTGGGTAAATCCAAGTGTCGATAGGACTATCTATTCATTCTCGAAATCCTCTTTACGTGTCTTCTTTACTTCTTCCTTCATCTTAATCTAGCCAAGTGTGTGTTCAAAGTTTTAATTGGAAATATCCTTGGATTCATTATTTCTATTAATGGTATTGAGGTTGACCTTGCCAAAATCAAGGTCATCCTTGAGATGTCTCATCCTTGTAATCTAAAGCAACTTCGTAGTCTTAAATTTTGACTCCAATAAGTTTATCGTTTCATCTCACAACTCTCTAATCATTGTCAACATTTTCATCATCTTCTTTGCAAAGACATTGACTTTAATTAGGATGACGATTTCCAAAATTCCTTTGTTTATCTTAAGCATGGTATCTTCTATCTATTTTGTGCTCGCCCCTCCACATGAGGGAGATTTTATATATTTACATCTCTTCATCCAATAACACTCTAGGTGCCATGTTGGCACATCATGATGAGCATGGCATGGAGCAAGTTGTCTATTATGTCGATCCACCCCTTCACGATTATGAGACTTGATACACTGAAGCTGAAAATATGTGTTGTGTTGTTTTTTTACACCTCTAAACTTTGTCACTATGTTCTTAATCACAAAACCATGCATTGTAAGGTTTATCATAGCTATCGCATCACTTGATGGCTCATGATCATGACTGATTTTTACCTAGAGTTCATTTCTCAAAAGTAAATCAAGGGTCATACCATTGCAGATTAGCTCATTGAAGCCCCTCTTCCTGAAAATCATCTTCCTCATGAAAAATTTCCAAATGAATCTACCATACGATCTATCATGAGTTTTCTCCCCTTGAGATGATTTTTTTATGGATATAAGTGTTGGAAATGGGGAGGTACTGGAATTATTATCATTCCTCCTTAGGATACTCCTATCCCCATCACTTATAAGATTAAATTTGAATGTATAAATAACATGGCTTAGTATGAAGCCCTCATATTGGATCTTGAAACTATTTTCATGCTCGACGTCTAAATCCTTGACATCGACGATAACTCCCAGCTTATCATTAATCAAGTCAAGGTAACATATCAATGTAAAAATTAAATCCTTCTAAAATATAAGGATATCGTCAAATTGCTCCTTGAGGACATCGACTTCTATACCATCCAATTTTTCCCTCATTCATCCAATTATTTTAAAAACACTATGTCATCCCTTGCATCTCTCATCCCATGGGAAACCAAAGAATGTAAAATCTACATCATTATTCATCACCTCGATCATTCATCTCATATATATGAGCTTCTTTGTGGAAATCATGTCGATCTAACCAATTCGATATCTAGTACTCTTGAATGTTTGACTATTTTTCTCAATCCAAAATTCCTCTCAACAATCCAAAATGGTAGGATCTCATTTCTTGAATGTGGTAACTATTACGTTATCCTTGTTGGCATCCTCTATAAATGTGAATTTGATGGCATTCTATTATGATGCCTAAAATCTCATGAATCTACCTAAGTTATCTGTAAATTCCAAGATGGAATATGTGGTGGTCATTTTAGTGGTTTGGTTGTGTCTGTTGGTACCCAAATTTGTTCTCCTTTTCATTCTGAGCAGCATTAGAGATATGGCATGAAGCTTGAAGTCAGATAGATCATGATGTGTGTTGTTTTGTATCCGGGGAGGTGATCTAACTGGCACTCATATTTGTGGAGAGATGGATAGCACTTTGAAAGGATTTTGATCTAACCCTCACTATTTTAGGTTGTGCCTTTCAACCAAGGTAAGAGAACCTATATTGCAGCCTCTATTTTATGAAGGAGGTGGAGATATCCTTATATTGTGCATATTGTATGGAGATGGCCTTGGGAAAACATGATCAATCTTCCATTATTCAAACTCAACAGAGTTGTCACTACTAAATGATGGAAATTCTTTCAAGACAAGGCTGAGGCTACTAGAGACATGGTGTGATCCTAATTTTCCTTGTGCATTTTTGTAGATGGGTTAGATCATTTTGTTTACACACAATGCAATGCATGGGTAGCATGGGTAGGATTAGTTTGTTTGAATGAATTTTTGATGGGGTGTTGACAAGACAAACTGGGATATCTACGATATTTGACAACCTCTACAATACTTGAACAACTATCGATAAAATTCTTCAAATAATCAAGATATTCTTTCAACCATAAGAGGCATAAATGGAAACCCAAGTTTCACACTTCACACAATATTTGAGAATTCACCACAAAATCTTGAAGTAAAGAACTTAATTAAACACAAAATCCATGATCAAACCATGCCTAAGGTACCTGAAAGGCTTACAGGTCAATCTCTGCATAAGGAAGGTAAAGTGATTTTAAATTTGTTTATCTCTTTATCAGATGAAGGATCTTCTGAACATGAGATTGCAAATGCCACTAAACTATCAACAAGAAATGGAGATTCTAGTGTGATTTCTAAATACTTTTAATGCAAGATTGCAAAAAGAACAATGAAAACTATTTACAGGCATTTAAAAATGATAACAAACATCATATTTCCCGAAGAAGATAGATTAACTCAAAAGCTTGTTAGATTCATTAGCAGGGGAGAGTTTCATGAACAATCTCAGAGTTGTGTGATGGCTATACACTTGTAACCAACTCACATACATGAAGATCTAACACAGAAGAAATTATTCTAGTTCTTTGGTGGGTTTTTAATAAAAATGAGCTTTCTCTCGGGAATTTACTCGTGAGTTTCAAATTTCAACCCCTTTACAATTTCTCCAAAATGTATTATATACCTTATGCCACATTGGAGCCTTCTTTCCCAAGAAAAGAATATGCCATGGGATCAAGTTTGTTACAACAATTCTTCATGATTCAATGAAAATGACATCAAATAGAAAAACACTCATAGGTTGCCAGGTGTGCCCAAGAAGATTAAATCATTACAAATATCTGGATCATTATCCATCCTGGAGGCATGTTTTTCATCATTGAGGCATGCAAACACCTTTTACTCATCATTTTCACCTTTTACCTTTTCAAATTACCTCTGTAACTTTTGATTTTGTCATTTCATGTTTTTTCTTGGGCTGAGGCAAAAAAATTCTTCAAAAACATCTCAAATCAAAATATTGAGCCATGAAACCGATGCCAATGATCCTGGAGGCCAAGACAACACAAAATCACTATAAATTTGATGAATTTTGATGCAAAAATTGTGATTCCAAGCTTCCTAGAGCTCCCATGGCGGTCAAAATAAATGGATGCAAAGAACCATCAAATCGATCTTATCCATATTTTTCCTTTAATTTGGGCCCTCCACGTGTCAAAAAACAATTGGGACCGAAATTGGGATCATTTTTTACTTTTCCACATTTTTTGGAAAAATGGAAAATTTTGACTTTTTTCTCCGCCCCTCTACCCTTGAAATTTGGAGCTGACATGTGGCATATGGTGGGTCCCATTGAAATTGTGCTTCAATTCTATGCATTTTGACCCTTTTTGGAAATTGGGAAAAATTTCACTTTTTTGCCCCGTGGGCCCGCACACCTGATTTCTCCTTGCCACGTGTCACTTCCTCTATCGCTAAAATCCACGGGCCCAATTCTCATTTTAACTCCCTTTTTTGCTAAGGGAAAATTTTCAACTTTGTCTCCATGGGCCCGCGCCTCCGATTTCTCCCTCGCCACGTGTTATATGATGATTTGCTAGCGGGCCAAGCACTTAAAATTTTGATTTTAAGCTTTCTTTGCAAAAAAAAAAATTCACTCCCCGCCTTTGCCAACCCAAATGACCTACCTTTTCCTCCATGTGTCGCTCATTGATTTTATTGTGAGCCGGTGCTTAAAATTTTGCCTTAACTCCTTTTACGAAAAAAAGGGGAAAAATCCCCATTTCCCTCCACGGCCTACACTTCCCTCTAACCCTTCATGGACACGTGTCCTCCTGTGATTTGCCATGGGGCCGCGGTCCAAAATTTTACTTTAAACCACTTTTCCAAAAAGGCAAAAAACCTTAATGACCTCCAAAGGCCCACATTCCCACACAAACCAAAAATACCTCCATGCGTCCTCCTCTAGTTGATGGGGTTCATTGAACAATTTTGACTTTAAAATTTTTTGCAAAATAAGGTCTAAAAACCTTAAGGGAATCGACCACCCGCCATCCCGCCTACCAATCAGAACATGCCACATAGGAAAATTTTGAAAAAATGGGTCCCTGGGCCCGAAAATGCCCCATTTGCTTGAAAAGGTGAAAAATGAAAAGTTAGAGCGCCTCCCCACCTTTCCTCAGCCAATGCAAACCCACATTGCCAATACCTTTTGAGGATGAATTTGACGAGAAAATGATGCCCATCTAACCGTCAAACATAAAAAATTCTAGGGATGCCCTAGAATTCAATTTTTTCACCAAGGATGGTAGATTTTCGATTTTGAATCAACTAAACCATGTTTTTACACAAAATTCGCGATCTATGATTTGAGTTTTCAAATTCAAACAAGTATGAATTGATCAATTCTGATTTTCCCACGATCCGGCAAAAAGGGAAAAAAATACACAACCCACAAAAAAATGGAAAAATTAGGGGCAAAAGGGAAAACTTGGATTATTCTTTCAAATTAGGGAAAAACAACAAGTTTGTGAGCATTTTAAAAGCATTCAATTGGAGGGGAAGAATTACAGACCATCAAATCAAAGGATAAAACATTTTTGAGCACATACAAATTTGGAAAATTAGGGCAACATGGTGCAAGCTCAAAAATGGCACCAACATCGGCTCTTACTTAGGGATGGGCACTCCCAGTGAGTGCCACAAGGACAAAACGTAGACCAAGTGCCAAAATATCCATTGGGCAAAGGAGTCAAGAGCCAAAATCACCAAAAATAGCTGAGAACCCGACAAAAATGGCTGCCCGATAATAAGGGAAAACCACACACCAACAAAACAACAAAAACAAAGTAAAAAACAAAGACTATACAACTGTATAATTGGTGCATACCTCAGATTTGGGGATTAATCCAAGAAATGCTTCAAATTCCTACCATTAATAGGCAATTCCAACAATTCCCCATCTAAATCTTTGAGAAAAAAGGTATTCTCACCAATTCTAATATCAATGGCATAAGGGCCCATCCATAATGCATCAAATTTTCCATGTTTGCCCTTGTCTTCATGCCTACTATCCCACAACAAAACCAAATCTCCAACATTGAAGGCTCTAGGAGTGACCTTCTTGTCAAACAATCTCTTCAATTTTTCCCTAAATCTGACATGCCTTTGATGGGATGCTCTTCTCTCCTCATCAAGCTCAATAATCTGATTGATCCTTGATTCATATGGGCCAAGCTCTTGATCTTCCAACTATTGGGAAAACTAAAATGAAGATAATTGCAGGTGCAAGGGCAACAAAGCCTGAGTTCCATACACCAATTCAAATGGGCTTTTACTAGTATCTCTTTTAGGAGCTATCCTATTAGCCCAAACTGTAATTTTCAATTGTTCACCCCATTTCTTCTTGTTTTACTCCAAGGTTCTTCTAATGATCTTCAACAAATTCTTATTGTTGGACTCAGCTTTTCCATTCCCTTGGGGGTTATAGTTTGAAGAATAAGTCAGATTGATTCCATATTCATTGCACATTGCCATTAAAGGTTTAGCTCTAAAGCACATGGAATTATTAGCTACAATCTTGACTGGGACTCCAAATCTGCATATGATTTGATTCAACAAGAAGTCCATAACTATTTGGTGTGTTGCTTTCTTGGTGGGGATTGCCTCTACCCACTTTGTAAAATAATCAGTGGCTACAAGGATCCACTTATGGCCAGCACTAGAAGGATCTGAAATCTCACCAATGAAGTCCATCCCCCATTGCTTGAAAGGAGCTTCAATTGATACAAGATGCAAAGGAAGGGAGCCTGAAGCTTTCATTCTTCTAGAGAAACATTGCAACTATCACATTTTCTAACCAGTTGGGTTGCATATTTGAAGAGAGTAGGCCACCAATAACCAACTCTCAAAATATTATGTGTTGTTACTCTTCCAGCAAAGTTTCCTCCACAAACTCCCCATGGAAATTAGTAACTATATTTGGAGCTTCATCTTCAACTATGCATTTCAAGAGGATGCCTTCTGCAGGTTCTTCCAAGCCGGACCAAGGTCTATGATGATATATTTTGAGAAGCTATATTGAGGGATCTTTTCTGATTTTTATTTAAGTGACTAGGGCAGCATAGGTGTCTAGAGGTAGAAGATCACATCTTTGTACCACTCAGATCTTACCAATTTTTTAAGAACATCTGCCCTTTCTTCCTCTAGCTGATTCACTTCCACATTCTGCAAGTTGCTCTCAGCCATGAGCTTAGCAAGACCCAAACCTCTTACCAACTTTTTGGTTTGGATGTCCATATCATACTCTTGCAGTTTGTTCACCCATATACATCTTTTTCTTGAGACCTCCATCTCTGATAAGATGTCTTTCACCATGGTGTGGGGAACATAAGCAACAACTTTTGAACTCAATATATAAGGCCTGAAAACTTTTGTTGCTTTCACCAAGGAAAATGCTTGTTTCTCCATGATTGTATACTTTAGCTCAGCTACTTGTAAATCCTTACTAAAGAAGGCAATAGGTCTCTCAACCCCATTCTCATCCTTTTGCAACAAAATAGAAGAAATGGTATACTCAGAGGCAAAGGAAAAGATTTGGAAAGGCCTCTTATAGTTTGGGGCTGCTAAAATAGGTGCATGTTTAAGTGCATCCTTAATTCCTTCAAAATCTTGAATGGCAGCCTCCTCCCACCTGATAACTTGGTCCTTCTTTAGCATTTTTTTGATTGGAAGAGTTAACTCAACAAAGTTGGAAACAAACCTTCTAATAAAATTAATCTGACCAAAGAAATATTAGATGCCTTTCTTGGTTCTTGGGATAGGTACTTTGTTGATTGCTTCCACTCTCTCAGGGTCTATCATAACACCATCTTTTGACACAATGTGACCAAGCATCTTGGCCTTTTGCATGCCAAAATGACACTTCTTTGGATTAAGATAAATGCCATACTCCCTACATCTGATCAACATCTTCTCCAAGTGCTGCAAATGATCATCTCTCTACCTTGAAAACACAGTCACATCATCTTGGTAAACTGCAATGAACTCATTGATGTAACCAACAAAAGAAACATCCATTGCTCTTTGAAAAGTGGCACCAGCATTCATCAAACCAAAGGGAATCCTAACAAAAACATATGTTCCCCAAGGAGTAGTGAATGTTGTCTTAAGTCTTTCTGATTCTTTGACTACCACTTGATTGTATCCAGAGAAACCATCCAATGTAGAAAGCAACTCAGACCCTGTCATAAGCTGCAACATATTTTCCATATTTGGCAAGGGATATTTTTCCTTCATGGATGCTTTGTTTAGATTTCTGAATTCCACACAAATTTTGATGTCTCTGTTCTTCTTTATAACTCGGCAAAAGGTTTATGAACCCAAGATGAATACCTTGTGGGCTGAATGATACCTCCATCTCAAAATTCTTTAACTCCTCTTGCATTTTCATGGAGAGGAGTAGATTGATTGGCCTTTTCTTCTATATGAATGGTTTAGTCTTGGCCTCAAGAGGGATCTCATGTTGAAACAAGTCTTCTCTATATGCTTTTAGCTCGCAATAGGACTAAGCAAGGTAGTCTTGATATTTTTTCAAGAGTTGGGCATAGGACTATTTTTCCTCTTTACTTAAATTGCTGCCCAACCAAATCTTCCTTGGTTTACCATTAGTTCCCAAGTTATTCTCTTCCACATCCCTTGAGGTAGACATTTTCTATTTATGATGTAATCGGTATTGTTAAAATTAGACTCAAGTGTAACAAGACCTCTAGGAATGGTGTTTTTTTCAATTGGATGATATCTTTCTCAAACAAAGTTCCTCTTTCTTCAGCCATGCATACCATTGGCTTTCAATCAATATTCTGATTTGAAAAATCACCTTGGTTTTACAAGAACCTTATCACTTGAGAATAATCATCAAACACTTGCCAATGCTTGATGTTGTCAGGGATAGCTGGCCTAGTTAGCACTTCAATGTTGTATTCACAATAAGGTGAAATGGTGCAATTTTCAAATCTAGAACCCAAGCCAACAAATATGTCGAAGTTAGCAACATTGAGACCTCTCATGATACACAATGTTAAAGGAATCAAATATTTCAATTAGGTCCCAAACTGCATGCTTATACTATTTCATACGCTGATTTTTATAGCATACAATTTTCTTATTTGTTTGACAACTAGCTCTGAGTCTCCTTTTGCAACAATATCTTTCACTCCATACTTCCATGTAATTCTTAACCCCAACAACAATGCCTCATACTCAGCAACATTTTTAGTGCATTCAAAATTAAGTTTGAAGGAAAAAGCAAATTCTTCCAAACTAGGAGAAAGAAGAACTATACTAGCACCATTCCCAAATTTGGAGCAAGCTCCATCAAATAGCAATGTCCATGGAGAACCTACCATATCAAGGCACTTTGATTTGTCCATCTTATTTTCTTTTCCATCAGCAAAACCAATGAAATTCTTAGCATCTACATCAGCAAACAACACTTCATAGGAAGCATTGTTGGGATCTTCAATTAGGTGCAACATCTTCTTCTCACCATAAATTTTAACAAGGCTTCCCTCAATTGGAATGGTGGAAAAGACATGTCCATCTGAATGCTGCCACCAACAATTACAGACCTATTTTCTTGACAAAATCATACCCCATTTGGCAGGGCAGTCAACAATTACAACATCAAGTTTCAAATTCTTACCCGGATAGGCTGCAAGTTGCACTACCAAACCCTTCACACAACCAACCACCAGCACTTCCCTTGAATCCATGGTAGTACACTTCCCATAGGCATTGTCACTTTGATATCCAACTCATTCATGACTTCTAGAGGCATGACATTACATGATGCACCAGAATCAAACATACAATTGTGAAGTAGCCTATCTTTTATGATCAAAGTTGTGAAGAATGGATCAACATTCAATTGGGAATCAACCAAAGATGTCCCCAAATATACCTCAGGTGTCTCTCCAAGATCTTCTACTTGCTGGTGGTGTTTCAAGGTCAATAATGATCTGAGGTGGAGTTTCAACAACATTTACATTTCTGCCTGGAGTAACCTTCTCTTCTTTCAATCCTAAGTACTCAAATGCTCTCTTCTTATGCTCAGGAATTCTAAGCAACTCAATGATTGGAACACTCACTTTAATTTGGCTCAATACTTGGGCTATGTCATAGGGGACACTCTTTGGAAAAACAACATTGGAAGGGAGACAAGAAGATTCATTAGATGGCAATGGATTCTTGGTAGCTTGGGCATGAGGAGGACTGTAATTTTTGTTTGGGACAACAAATTTTGATAGGTGCTTCTCTCCTAGGAGCTTCTTTTGGAATGCTTGTGAGCAAGGGTGTTTTAGGTTTGGCTTGAGGCCCAACTCCCTTAACAAATTTTCTTCTAGTGTTATAGTCTTTCTCTTGAGCTACAACAACATTCATCAACAATTGTCTATCTTCCTCCGAAGGATACCACCATCATACTTCTTAATCATCAAAGCTCTTAAGTATTCAAAGTCATTGTTAGGAATTTCAAAATCTTGCACTACATCAACTTCAAGAGCATGAGGGGGAGAAAGACTTGTACCTATTTGATGCAATCCCAAAAAGTTATAGCTGTCCTAGCACTTATTACTTCAGTAGATGTTGCTCCTCCTTATGGGCTTGAAGAACAACCCATCATGTAAATATCATCATCAGTTCCATCCTCATTATTAGCTTCATCAACTTGTTGGTCCACTTCACATGGAGGATGAGGAAGAAAACATCTATCACACTAATCCATATCAGCAACTTCATCAACAACAGCAACCTTGGCAGTTAGAGGGTCAAGAACCAATCTACTTTCACGTGCTTGGGGTTGTCTATTTCCCCCTCCCATAGGTCCTTTACCTCTATCATCTTGTCTTTGATCACCCCTAGGATGATTGCCAAATCTATCATGGTTTTGTGCTTGTTGCCTAGGCTGACCTTGTGAAGTCTTCCCAATTCCCTTCTCAGCTCTTGCCAACTTGTATGAGATTTCTTTGATAACCCCTACCAAAGTTTTCACAACCTCTTCTAAATCAACACCTTTGCTAGCTTGAGGTTTTTCAGGGTTTATTAATTTTACACCATCTCTCTTGAGAGGTTTACCAATGGATTTAATATTTTTTTCAATCTATAGTGCCATGGTAAAAGCCTACCTCAAATTTGTAGGTTTTTTGTCTCTCAAGTAATAGGCTACCTTTTTATCAAATGCATCTTCATATTTGATTAAACAAGATTCATCACAAGGCCTCAAACCAATAGGCAGCCTTCTCAAAGTTTTGTTAAACCTTGTGTTAAAGTCATGGACTGATTCATTAGGGTTCTTCTTGATATTATCAAACTCAAATAAAAGAAATCTAGGATCAGTCTTGTCACCATATTGCAACCTAAATGCATTTTTCATTTCATTCCATGAATCAATAGAATTATCAGTAGATCCTTGTACCAATCCCTAGCATCCTCTTCTAGTGTATGAATAAACAATTTGACATACACATCCTCAAACTCTATCTCAAAATATTCCATCATATTATCAAAAAGTTTGAGATGTTGATCACCAGTAATAGCATTGTTACCCTGGAATTTTGGCAACCTATTTTTGACATCTTGTGGGACAGCATTTGGGTAACCATCCATTCCTCTAAAATTTATAGGACCAAAGGTGTTAACAAAAAATGGAGGTCTAGGCTGAGCCATATTGTTTGGTGGGGGTGATCTTGGAGGTGAAACAAGCTGATGAGGAGTGAGAGGTCTTTGGGGAATGGGAATGAAAACTTCAAGACAGATCTCTCTTAAGGATCTCCTTCTTGATGATCTCTAGAAAATTTAGAAAATATAGGAGCAGATTTAGGAGCAAGCCTTTCAAATGCACAAGAAGGTCCCTCACCTGATGGGGAATTCAAATCAGCAATAGGATTGTCTGAATCAGATCCACTTGAAGAAGAATTGCAATCCTCAATAACAGGCTGCTCACTTTCAAACTCAACAATAGGGATCTCCTTTCTTGTAGTCAAGTCTCTAACAACCTTCCACACCTTTCTCCCTCTTGCTCACGAGTTTCTTGAATCTGTAAACAACTTCTTAGTAGAGTCCTTGATGAAGAGGGATCTTCTTCCTTCCAATTTTGCAGGGATTAGCAACACAAAAATAAATGACAGAAAGGTAAGACAACTAGTATTTTCAATATCAAATCAGCATGGAGTCGCCACTAAGGACTTTCACCTTAGTTGTGAAAATGCACTAAAGTAATCTGTCAAATGTTTGCTAGCACTGAAAAATTTGCAAAGCCTTATAAATCAGACCTTCTTCTTCTTAGATCAATCAATCACAATGCACCCAAAGTGTATGAACTGCTAGGAAATGGAAAAAGGGTAGACAAAACTTGAAACCCTTGTTTAAAACTTGTAGATCTGAAGCATAGAATGATATTTTAACAATGTAGCAGCTCAAATACTTGAATACACAAATGCTCAAACTCTTCAAACACTTCAAAACACCAAGAAATTCCAAGAAGTCCCCGACAACGGTGCCAAAAAAGTGTTGGTACCCAAATTTGTTCTCCTTTTCAGTCTGACAGACATCAGAGATATGGCATGAAGCTTGAAGTCAAATAGATCATGATGTGTGTTGTTTTGTAGCTAGGGAGGTGATCTAACGGCACTCATATTTGTGGAGAGATGGATAGAACTTTAAAAGGATTTTGATCTAACCCTCACTATTTTAGGTTGTGCCTTTCAACCAAGGTAAGAGAACCTATATTGCAGCCTCTATTTTATGAAGGAGGTGGATATATCCTTATACTATGCATATTGTATGGAGATGGCCTTGGGAAAACATGATCAATCTTCCATTATTCAAACTCAACAGAGCTGTCACTACTAAATGATGGAAATGCTTTCAAGACAAGGTTGAGGCTACTAGAGACATGGTGTGATCCTGATTTGCCTTGTGCATTTTTGTAGATGGGTTAGATCCTTTTGTTTACACACAATGCAATGTAGGGGTAGTATGGGTAGGATTAGTTTGTTTGAATGAATTTTTTGGTGGGGTGTTGACAAGACAAACTGGGATATATTAGATCTTTGACAACCTCTACAATACTTGAACAACTATTAGATAAAATGCTTCAAATAATCAGGATATTCTTTCAACCAGAAGAGGCATAAATGGAAGCCCAGGTTGCACTCTTCACACAATATTTGAGAATTCACCACAAAATATTGAAGTAAAGAACTCAATTAAACACAAAAATCCATGATCAAACCATGCCTAAGGTACCCCCAAAGGCTTACAATAAATCTCTATAGTCAAGGAAGGTAAAGTGATTTTAAATTTGTTTATCTCTTTATCAGATGAAGGCTCTTCTGAACATGAGATTGCAAATGCCACTAAACTATCAACAAGAAATGGAGATTCTGTGTGATTTCTAAAGACTTTCAATGCAAGATTGCAACAAGAATAATGAAAACTATTTACATGCATTTAAAAATGATAACAAACATCATATTTCCCAGGAAGAACATAGATTAACTCAAAAGCTTGTTAGATTCATCAGCAGGGGAGAGTTTCATGAACAATCTCAGAGCTGTGTGATGGCTATACACTTGTAACCAACTCACATACATGAAGATCCAACATAGAAGAAATTATTCTAGTTCTTTGGTGGGTTTTTCAGAAAAATGAGCTTTCTCTCAGAATTTGCTCATGATTTTCAACTTTCAACCCCTTTACAATTTCTCCAAAATGCATTATATACCTTATGCCACATTGGAGCCTTCTTTCCCAAGAAAAGAATATGCCATGGGATCAATTTTGTTACAAAAATTCTTCATGATTCAATGAAAATGACATCAAACAAAAAAACACTCGCAGGTTGTCAGGTGTGCCCAAGAAGATTAAATCATTACAAATATTTGGATCATTATCCATCCTGAGGCATGTTTTTCATCATTGAGGCATGCAAACACCTTTTACTCATCATTTTCACCTTTTTACCTTTTCAAATTACCTCTGTAACTTTTGATTTTGTCATTTCACGTTTTTTCTCGGGCTGGGGCAAAAAATTTCTTCAAAAACATCTCAAATCAAAATATTGAGCCATGAAACCGATGCCAATGATCCTAGGAGGCCAAGATGACACAAAATCACTATAAATTTGATGAATTTTGATGCAAAATTGTGATTCCAAGCTTCTTGGAGCTCCCATGGTGGTCAAAATAAATGGATGCACAACAATCGTCGATCTTATCCATCTTTGTCCTTTAATCTGGGCCCTCCATGTCAAAAAACAATTGGGACCGAAATTGGGATCATTTTTGACTTTTCCACATTTTTTGGAAAAATAGAAAATTTGACTTTTTTCTTTGCCCCTCCGCCCTTTAAATTTAGAGCTTGCGTGGCATATGGTGGGTCCCATTAAAATCACACTTCAATTCTGTGCATTTTGACCTTTTTGGAAATTGGGAATTTTGATTTTTGCCGCATGACTGCACACACGATTTCTCCTTTCGCCACGTATTGCTTCCTCTATCGCAAAAATCCATGCTTCCCATTCTCATTTTAACTCCCTTTTTGCTAAAGGAAAAGTTTCAACTTTGTCTCTGCGGGCCCACACCTCTGATTTCTCCCTTGCCATGTGTCGACTTGATGATTTGCTTTAGTGGACCAACACTTAAAATTTTGATTTTAAGTTTTCTTTGCATAAAAGGAAAAAAATTCACTCCTTCCTCTGCCACTGCCTTGTCCTCCATGTGTCGCTCATTTATTTTCTTGCCATTGGGCAGTAGCTTAAATTTTTCCTTAACTCCTTTTGCAAATAAAAGGGAAGAAATCCCCATTTCCTGCACTCGAGCCCACACTTCCCTCGACCCTTCATGGACACGTGTCCTCCTGTGATTCGCCATGGAGCCGCGGTCCAAAATTTTACTTTAACTAATTTTCCAAAATCCAAAAACCTTAATGACCTCCTAAGGCCCGCATTCCCACACAAACAAAAATACCTCCACGCGTCCTCCTCACGGTTGGTTGCGGGTTGTGGACCAATTTTTGACTTTAAAATTTTTACAAAATAAGGTGTAACAACCTTAAGGGAATCGACCACTGTCATCCTGCTGCCCGCCAATCGAACATGCCACATAGGCAAATTTGGAAAAAATAGGTCCCTGGGCCCGAAAATGCCCCATTTGCTTGAAAAGGTGAAAAATGAAAAGTTAGAGCGCCTCCCCCTTTCCTTAGCCAATGCAAACCTGCCACATTGCCAATACCTTCTGAGGATGAATTTGACAAGAAAATGATTCTGTATGACCGCCAAGTCAAAACATAAAAATTCTAGGGATGCCCTAGAATTGAATTTTTTCACCAAGGATGGCAGATTTTCAATTTTGAATCAACTGAACCATGTTTTTACAACATTCCCGATCTAGGATTTGGATTTTCAAATAAAAACAAGTATGAATTGATCAATTTTTATTTTCCCATGATTTAGAAAATAGAAAAAATGACATAGCCACAAAAATGGAAAAACTAGGGCACAGAAAAGGAAAACTTGGATTATTCTTTCAAATTAGGGCAAAACAACAAGTTTGCGAGCATTTTTAAAGCATTCAATTGGAGGGGAAGAATTTCAGACCATCAATTCAAAGGATAAAACATTTTTGAGCACATCTGATTTGGAAAATTAGGGCAACATGGTGTAAGCTCAAAGCGCTTTTTAACATAAGTGTCAAGTATGTTCTTTGCACGAGTTATTACTGCGGCCCACCATTAATTAAGACTATTTGAATATGTTAAAAATTGTGTCAAATTCGGTAGAATTCTAATCTCATTTGATTCCTACCTAGGCCTTGTTGCCATATCAAGATCTATAGCCTTTCTCACAATGGGGACTCGACCTCATTGGCCTCATCAATCCACATTCCTCTCAACGCCATCATTCTATCATCACCGCTATTGAATACTTCACCAAATGGGTGGAATCCATTCCACTCACCTCCACTAAAGCCATAGAATTATCAATTTTGTTTATTATCAAATCATGTTTCATTTCAGTGTTCCTCATAAAATTATCACAGATAATGGAAATTCCTTCAAAAACAAATATCTTAAAAATATTTGTGAATCTTTCAATATTAATATTAGATTCTCATTTCATTATTATCCTCAAGCTAACAGCTTAGGTCAAATTAATTAGATGACAAGACTCTTTGTAACATCCTTGCCAAAAGCCATCGATAAGGGAGGTCAAAATTTGCATCTTTACATCCCATTTTCTCTGAGGAGGGCTTATCGAGCTATCACCACACCTCTGGTGTTACTCCTTTCTCTCTTTTTATGGCTTTGAAGTCGTTCTTCCTCTTGCAGGTCCAAATCCCATCTTTATGTTTTTATGTTATGCAACTTCATCTATAACGAGAATTATCATCAAGAGCATCTGAAGACTTAAATTTTTAGACGAGTTCGTTTAATAACTCTTGAACATCATCATGTCTATCATCGAGTGAATCAAACATGCCTCTGACAAAATCTAAAAGAATGCAACTTCAATATTGGTGACTTATCTAAAAATAAAATCAAATGCCACTACTCTATCAAGTAGTCGATGTGGAAAGTTTTCTCCCAACTAGATTGGACCATATATTATCATTCATAAGTATGGGTTTGAATCCTATCATTTAGCCTTTCTCAATGGTAAACAAGAAATGGAACCTCTCGACATGATCCATAGGGATCCAGAAAAACACACCACTTCATCAATTCCATCAGCACCAAGAAGGAGAAACAAGAAAAGTGAGAAAAAAAGAGGTAAACAAAGGTTTTGGATAGAACCACCACTCTGTGCGAGCGGTGCTTTGGGATCACCGCCTAGCCAAAGGCGTGGTCTTGACACTTTTGAATAAAAAAGAAGAATAGAATGTGAGTGAATGCATTTTTGAAGCACCTAGCTATGTCTCTTCCATTCCATGCCTTTTCACATCCTCCAGTGCACGGGAGGACATGGGAAGGCCTATAAATACATAAAAGGAGCAAGAGAATAGACATTCGAAGATCCAAGAGATCGAGAAGCAGAGTTTAATGAGAGTAGTGAGAAGATCTTCAGTGTTGGAATGGAATTGTAGGAGCAAGGTGTAGAAACAGAGCAAGCAATTAATTGGAGATAAGGTTTACACTATTGCTTCTTTTCATACTTATTATAATCTATAATTTTCTATGTTAGACCAATAAAAGTGGGAAGAAAGAGCAGTTGCCCTTCCCGACTAGTTTTCCTCCTTGGAGGTTTCTAGGATAAAATTGTTGGTGTTGAAGTTTGAATTATTTCCTTCTCTACAATTTCCTTTCTATAGCACTAGATAATCAGTCACGAAGCTCTAATTTTCAAGAAATTCTGTCATTTTCCAAAGTTGAAAGTAGAACAACATAGTTGTGTGATTCGTAGAGTTCTAAAGTAGAAGTTTATGGATCATTTTGGTATCAGAGCTGATTATATATCCAGGATTGTGGTATTTGAATCTTTCTTGTGATTTTGTATGACAGTGACAAGGTCCAAAGGTGAAGAAGTTTTACCTTATGAGCTGAATATTTCTACGAATAATTGGAAGCAGAAAGAATTTGATCTCAAATGGAGGAAGAGAACTTGGTCCGTAGAGTTGAAGATTCTGAGAGACCATGATGGATAGATTGCATAGAAAACAAGAAGAGATTTAAGATCTACAAAAGATGGCTTTGGTTAAAGAGATTCCATGGAATCGGTGGTTTGAACACTAGCATAAAAATTTGGTAACGGAAAGAGCCATGAAGAGGAAGGATGGGAAGAGCATGAAGAGACACCAATTGTAAGCGAGAAGGTAAAATTTGTACATACACCTTTTAAAGTTGAAACAAAAGTGGAAATAAAGAATTTTGAAGGACAAGTAGATGTAGAATTACTAGATAAATGGATAAAATAGTTAGAAGTCTACTTTAGTGTGCATAATTTCACTGAGGCACAAAGAGTCACCTTTGCACGTCTCAAGATGGAAGGTCATGCTCTTGGTTTGGTGGGAAACCCATCTAGCCACTTGTGAGAAGAAGAAACATCCTATTGTTAGTACTTGGAAGGGTTTTAAAGAATTGATTAGAGCTAAATTATATCCTATTGGCCATAAGACTGACATGATTATTAAGTGGCGATTTACTTTAGATAATGTCTGTGATCAAAGTATAAGAATAACACTCACGAAATTTCAAAGATAAGCCATGTTGCTTAATATGGACTTAGAGGATGAGGAAATTCTGACCAAGTATTTGGGAGGACTTCACTCACCTTTGGAGGAAGTTAATCTCCACAAAGCCTAAGGATCTCAATGAATCTTGTGTATAAGCATACTACATTGATGATGAGAAGAAGCAAGGAGAAATAGAGCCAAAGGGAGACCAATCAATGAGAAAAAATGAGACAAAGAATAAGGAAGACAAGTAGCAGCGGAGGTAAATGGAAAGGTAAACATGCCACTACTACTTTTCATACTTGTAAAAATCCTAAAATTTCTTTAAGAATTGTGATGTAAATGGATATACTTGCGCCACATGTTGGAAGTTGCATCCGAATTGCACCCAAAGCACCAACCAAGGATTCCAAGAAATCCATGGCCCTTTGTGAAGGTAGAGAGAGAGGTGGAGATTGAGGATGATCCAGATGTATACTAGAGGTTGGGATGCATGGCCACTAACATATGTACGGGAAGTAGAATAAGAAGAGATGAGAAGCTATTTCAAATCAAAATCGAAATCAAGAAGACAAAGGTAAACACTTTAGTAGATTCTAGTTCTCATTCAATTTGATTACGATGCGGTTGTATAAAACTTGGTCTAGAGACTTACGGACATCCACATCCATACCCACTTGGATGGGTGAAGAAGGGTGTAGAAATACAAGTTACAAGGAAGTGTAAGTTTCATTTTGGAATAAATACCCAATACATAGATGTATTAGAGGCTGATATTATTCCACTTGATGCATTTTACGTTTTCTTTGGAACTCCTTATTTAAGTATATACTGGGATGTTATGTTCACGAGGAGGGAGAACTGATATAGATGGGTCAAGGATGTCTGTTTTAACATCCGGGCACACCACAGGAGCAAATTAAAGAAGGATATGGTAAATGCCAACCAAGCACCAAGACTTATTCAGGAAAATCATCAATTTTGTTTTCTTTCATTGGAAGAAAAGAAAAATGGACATGAGAGCACGGAAATTTCTAACCAAAGGATGAAGAATTTGGATAGTACTTGTTATTTTCACGGATGAATCTGCCACAAGCTGCTCATTCCAAGGAGCAAAACAAACTTCCACTATGCATTCACCATATCTACCTCTACGAGATTCACTAGACCTGTGGTAGGACAACAAGAAGAAGAGGAGATACTAGGAACAATGGTGACTATAGAAACAACGTACTTGGATAGGATTCAGCCAATCCATCTCAAGGGACAAATATAGGAAAGGAATAAACCACTACAAGTATGGGACCTTCACCATACTTGAGGCAGGTTGGAAAGAAACCTTTAGGCCATACTTCTTCCATGTAGATCTGCGTATGATAGTAAGTTACAAGAGCTCGCATCCTAACACCACATATGCATGAAAAATAAGGAAAGATACAAAGTTACCTTCCAAAGAGGATTGTACTCGAGGCATCTCGGAGGAGGATGTAGCATTGGAACAACAAACCAGAGATCCACAGGAGTCTTGGCTGGGTTAGATGAGAAGACACTAGGAAGACCCAGTGGTACTTGAATGCAATGAGCATGAGAGGGTTCATTTCTCTACCACTCCCCCACTAAGATTTTTGGGACCAAAATCCTCCTAATTAGGGGAGGTATGATCCATAGGGATCCAGAAAAACACACCACTTCATTAGTTCCATCAACACCAAGAAGGAGAAACAAGAAAAGTGAGAAAAAAATTAGGTAAACGGAGGTTTTGGATAGAACAGTTTGCTTCATGCAAAGTGGTAGTTTTAGAACTACACTTGCCCATCTAGAGGCAGTAGTCCTGACCTCCGGTCTACAGGCGATGATCTTGACACTTTCGAGAAGAAAAGAATAATGGAATGTGAGTGGACGAGTCTTGAAGTTGCTTGACCATGTCTCTTCCCTTCCATGCCCTTTCACATCCTCCAAAGAAATCCTGAAAAGCATGGGAGGACATGGGAAGGCCTATAAATACATGAAAGGAGCAAGAGAAATAAACATTCTAAGATCCAGAGAGATCAAGCGAAGAGTTTAATGAGAGTAGTGAGCAAGATCTTTACGGTTTTTGGAATGGAATTGTAGGAGCAAGGTGTAGAAACAGAAATTGCATAATTGGAGAGAAGGTTTACACTATTTCTTCTTTTCAATACTTATTGTAATATGTAATTGCTCTATGTTAGACCAATAAAATTGGGAAGAAAAGCCGAGTTTCCTTCCTCATTGTTTTCCTCCTTGGAGGTTTATAAAATTGTTGGTGTTGAAGTTTTGAATTATTTCCTTCTCTACAATTTTCCTTTCTATAAAGTACTAGATAATCAGTCATGAAGCTCTAATTTTCAAGAAATTGTCATTTTTAAAAATTTGAAAGTAGAAACAACATAGTTGTGTGATTTGTAGAGTTCCCAAGTAGAAGTTTACAGGATCACAACACCTTGCATGCTCCTTTCTCACTGCTAACATACTTTTAGGCACAAGACATGTACTTTTATTCATATCAAATCTTACTTCCATCACCAACCTCTTCCATACTCCATTATAATGATTTGGTATTATGTGTTCTATCATCCCTTTCCTATTTGTGACCTTGAATATGGGCACCATAACTCTACCTATAGCATATTCCTTATAGAACAAGTTCATCCTTCTTGGTAGAACCCCAAAATCATTACCTCCATCTCTATCTTATATATTCATTGTTCAGTCACCATGATAAGGTTTCATAAGGCTCACTTTTACATCATACATCCCCTCCCCAGTGGTCTACTTAGTTATCCCCAACTCTATCATAAAAATGAAAATTCTGAATTCTCATATCAAATTTATCAATATCCAAAAACAAACTACTCCCATTGAAAGTACATTTGTTCATATAAAAGAAAATTATTAAAAAGTATAGATTGCTCCTCGCATGATAGCTATCATATATCCTACGACATCTAAAAAAATAAAATCCAAAAAAAAATATAAATGTAGACCACTCCCTTGAAGGATGGCTACTATCTTATATCATGGAAGTAAAGGCCTTCCTGCATTGATCAACCTTCCAAATCTCAAAAAAAAAGCACAAAATTAAAAGCAAGCATCCTAAGAAAGCTTATTACATCGATCATCTTTCTCATCCATAGAAAATTTCCGCATTGATCATTTTGTATCATATTCATCGGATACGGGGCATAGACCTAGGACTACCACCTAAGGAGAACCTATTTCCCCTTATGAGTTACATCTAAACCCCCTTTTTCATTGTCAATAATAGATCTATAAGTACACTTCCCATCTTTTCCCTTACGATCTTAAGTATGAATAACTATCGTTAGTTATGTGTTAACACCTATTATTTTCTCAAGTGGCATTGATTTTTCATTTCCTTTTCATGATTTACCTCCAATCCAGTCCAAAGCATATTTTCATTTACACTCCTCACTATGACAAAGTGTACTTCATACCTTTTGGTCACTTTTATCAAAGTCAGTGCCCCTTTTTCCACATCTAATCTAATCCCATTTCATCCTCTTATCTTTTACCTATCTAACATTTTGAATCCATCGTATCATTTATATTCTACTCATCACATCCTACCACATATATCTAATCTAGCTCATCACATCATTTATCTTTATCCATCACATCAATCCCACATCACATAAATCAATAACATAATCATCTATAATCTAATCAACACCATCTAATATCATTTATCTACATCACATCATCTACATCTAATCATATCTAACCATCACATCTAATCTACATCATAAAATATCACATCAATATCGATATCACATTTGTGTAACATCTAAATCAACATCCATATTCTGATCAAATATCAACATCCATCTAAGCATCTAAATCATCACATATAAAAATGATTAACACAACATACATAAATATCACGACAAAAATCATCATATATATAAATCATCAAAAGGTTTATACATCCGTGATAGGCCTCTCTTGGGCTCTATCTCCTCTATTTATGCATCAAAATGTCTATGCTCAAAATCATCAAAATCTACCTACAACATTCACCCACTACAGGGTGAACTAAAAATCAAACACTCCGAGTGTCGATCCCGACCTCCTAGCAGGAGCATGTCTACCCTCTAATCCTTTATATGTTTGTGAGTCAACGATCGGATCTTAAGCCGCATCACACTAGTTGTGCTCCCTAAATAATTGCTTGTCACATAACATTTGATCTCCTGCAACCCTCCTCTCTCCAGCTAGATACACACATAATGTAACCTCAAGTAGTCTCTCTCTCACTATGCACTCATAATATCATGTGTCTCTTGCTAGTGCCTAGTACATTGATATAATGATATAGTTAGATGGAAACCATATGACCAACTCCCTACATGGATCCTTGAGCCTCACTCCCTACCACATTAGACATGGTACTCAAAATCTCATACTTGGCCTCGATATGCCTCTGCTGTCTCCTATACAATTCTCATTCACAGATGCATGATCCCTTCCCTATTAACCTCCCCTAGATCCTGAGAGCCGAGCATCCAACCTTCTACATCCATATCTCTAGCCTCTTTTATACTCCTCCATCTCTACCCATAGGCATTTGTCCTCTCCCCCATTCATCTCTACCTCTCTCTCTCCTACATGTAATTTACCTTCACATCTCCCTCGGTAGGGATATCTTCACTCTCTCCTCATATGTCTCTCCCTCTCACTTTGATGATTGGGCTACCGCTATTGTGTCCACTAACCCATATGCTACCCCTCTCAAATCCTATAACATCATCATCATCACATGGATCTCCTCTTCCATCAACTCAGTTTTCCATCACGGGGCTAGGAAAATCCCTCAGGTCTCTCATCTCATCATGTATGTCTAATGGGTTCTCGAGCCACCATTACACCATGCTAAAATTTCTCATCACCTGAGAAACTTCAATGACCTCTATCATCTCTGGACCTCCTCCCCATTGCACCCACCTCACTCTCCTCATCATCTAACTACTCTATGTATGTCCTATGCCATGCTAGGAAATATCTATAGGGCCTCCATCTCACAATCCTCCACCTCTAAGCTCCCCAATCTCTCCATATACCAATCCTCATTGCGCTCACCTCTATCTCCATGCACTCTCCATAATCTTGTTTTCACATCTCAAAAAATCCCACATAGAATCTCAATATGGTCCTCTGTGATCCATATAAGCACTATTGGCCTCACTTACATATATATGCTCATAGTCCCACAACAGTGTAAAAAAAAAGCCTACATCCATGTAATTGACTTCTCCCGATACGCACATCCCACAAATCATATACCGCATAATGTAAGTGTTGATCCAAAAGTTAACATTGTGTTATTCTTGATATGTATACTACAACTCCTACTAATGCCCATGGAAACTGGCTCCACCTAAATTTGGTAATTGTAGTAGAAATCGCCATCATAAAAGCATATCAATCCCCTTCCATGGCATCTAAAGATGGCATGGTATCAGACTCACTATGAAAACCTGACTAAAGTGAATGCAATGTGTGGGGCATCCACAAACAATCGCAATCACATTTGTCATCTACCCTCTATTGTAATTATTACTAAAAGGTACCCCTAGATAGGTAGTCTCAATATATCGATACACATCCTCCAACGTGATTGTCATCTCTCTATCCTAAACCGAAAGTATTGATCCTAGGATCCCATCATCAATCAAATGGAAATAATCAATCATGTATCTCTCACCACCCTCTAATAGTGATGGAAACCTCCCAATCCCATCAAAGCTAAGTGATCCCACTCATCCTCTAGTCACATCTACACTCATCCTTCTCAATAATGTTGGGACTCTATCTCTCGGTATAACTAATCTCAAGCCTAAAAAAACCATTAAACAACCATCCATCATTCCCAATAATCCAAATTATCATTTTCATCTAAAATCTATCAATCTACCTAATGTCTACATCTACCCGGTGACATAAACCTCCTTCGGGTCAATTGCCGAATTTCCCTCAATCAGACGACTGACCTGGTCTAGTCACCATCATTAGCACCTTTAGCCCTCAAAATTTCATTAAATAAAATAAAATAAAAATCAACAAAAACTCAAAAAAAAAAGATAGAGTTCTTGACTTACCAATATCTCGAATCCTTTGGCACTTTTTCCCTCCTTAGCTTCCATATCTTCCAAATATCAAGCTTTTATACCTATCTAAGATCTCAATATTCAAATCGTGTGTAATGCAAATGAGCTTATTTAACCGATCATGCCACTTATATACGCATCGTCAAACCAGGTCGATGGACCCACCAATCACCGCTGACCTCAACCGAAAGTCATTTTGACCCTTCCTAGTCATCATTAACCCAACACTACTTTGCACCTTTCATCACATCTCATCTATTCTCCTCCTCAAATTATATTTTCTTCCACTTTTTGACTTGTGTTCCTCATAACACCTTTTTATTGTCCATCCCATCAGTCTAATCTTTCTTATCTCATCCATCATCCCACTCTGTCATTCATCTTCATGTTCCTCATGGGGCATCCTTTTCTTATACGGAACACACACCATTGCTTAAGCCCTTAATCCTTTCTCTTTGTCCCACCTTTTGTCCTGATGCATATTTTGATTCCTCAAATATGAAGGTCACATCTACTTTTTCCCCACATCTTGTCATAACCTTTATCCTAAACATCCTCACATTTTTTTTTACACATACTTTTGATGTCTTCCTTTGACCCATTGGTCTTGCGGCTTGAAAATCCATATAGTGGATTCCCATTGGACCTCTATATCGCAATTTTTTTTTCCAACTCACAAGTCCATTAGGACATTGCTTTCATTTCCATTGAGGTCGTACTTTGTTCCCTACTAAAGTGATTCCAAAATCACCACCATATTTTATTTTATTTTGTGTTTTTATCCCTCTCCACTTGGGGTATATTATTTCATCATCTTTCTTCACTCATCCTTTCAACTATTTATCCTTCATATATCTCTTTTAAACTTGTGATCGATTCTTCTTCGTGGTCGCTCGATCCTAGTTTGAGGAGAACACCTCACCATCATATTTCATCACTTCTTGTTTTGTCTTGTGGTTCACTTAACCTGCACGGACCACTCAAAAAATGGGGAAAATATAGACACCAAATTTTGGTATCCTCATCCCTCACACCTATGCGTTCTCTCTCCCTTCACCATCTTCCACATACATATCTCCTCTCCTATTTGAACTCCCCTTTCCCTCCTAAATCCCATTTATTCAAATTTCTACTTTCCTATCTTATCCCATTATCTATTTTATTTCCCTAATTCACCCTTAATCCCATTTACTTAATTCCTATCCATCCTTAATATCCTAATCACATCCCATTCACTGTACCCTAAATCCATCCATTAATCCTTTTTGTTGAGATGAGAAATGACTAAGTACCCAAACAAGCATCAAGGCAAATGTATATGTGCTCCATAAGGGGAGTAGAGGAAGCATGTAGGAGGATGCATGCAAATGTTGGGAAAGGTGACACGATGGGACTACGTACATATAAAAACAATTCTAGACTTAGCTGATTTTCTAGTTTACGAGCTAAAAAAAAGAAAAGCATGATGGAGTGCCCATTAAGTAAGGACTAAAGCATGGTGGCTTAAAGTGGCTGCAAGTAAAGGATATTTTGGAGACTAAACATGTAAATCAAGCACTACACAATGGAGGCTATTAATAGGAATAAAGAAATTTCTCGATTTAGGATAGTATATTATTAGTTATTTTTTAAAGCATGTATGTAGTCTTTTTTAGCACGTCTATTATTAGGAAGTGTATGGGAGGTGAAGGAAAGTACCTTACCCCTATATATATATATATATATATATATATATATGTATATGTACATCATTTTTTGCATCATCATTGGCCACATATGAGTTTTGAAAGTCTATGGTATGTAGTAAAATTTTACTGTAGGGTTTTTTTTGTTGCATGTAAGTGATTCTATATAACGACTGGTTTCAGTATTCAAATTTTTGTGATGTAATACTTATGATATAATGGAATTTTAGATGGATTATGACTGATCATTGATATATCTCGAATATGGAGATTTCATTGCGGTAATTGATATTGGTAATTTTTTCATCTATTATGAGATTCTTTATTACATGTGTTTCCAAGTGAATGAATCTGATGGTTTAATGTGTTTGAATACGTTCTTGATTTAAGTATCATTATGAATGTGCATGCTAAAATCTTGAAAATATCATAAAAAGATAAAGTAACATGCAACTGAACGAAGT
>JADAXU010000105.1:0-73358 GCA_018340775.1 Taxus wallichiana var. yunnanensis | reverse complement strand
TCGTTACGTATTGCTATTTAACAACAATCTATACATCAAAACCCAATGTGTCAGTATATATATAAACTAGTAACTCTAAATCATTATCAATACTGACCTAAGTATCAATCCTTATATAATCGATCATCAAATCACAACATGTCGAATGTCTAAACATCCATATTTTCTATCCAATTACGCTAATAAAAATATAATAATGTCCATCTATCAATGTCTACTGATCAAATATGATAAAAAAATTCCATGCCTCAAATCCAAAGTAAGAAAAAATCATAGTAAGATCAATCTCAAAAGAGAATTGGGCACTACATCCCCATCCCCTTAGACTCGGCTTCCTCCTAGAAGTCAACTGGAGCAAGTTTGGAAAATGTGCTCACAAGGTGTGGCATCCTCCCATGTAGTTTTTGTCTCATCATATTGATCCCTCGGACGCGTGTGATCAATCTCTCATCCTTGAAGGCCTAAGGTCTTGGGCTCCACCATCACCTACCCTTGCTCCTCCACTTTGCAATGTGTTCCCGATCCATACATGAGAAAGATATGGAATGTATCTCCTAAGAACAAAACATGGAACACATCATGGATGTGAGTCAAGATGGGTGGAGAAGCTAGATGTTAGGCCCGAGGGGATCAATCCGCTCAAAGATATCAAAGGGTCCCACAAATGTAGAAGGTAGATTAGAGCCTTTTCCATAAAGGATAGGACTTTGTTGAGGCTGACACGTGAAGAAACACCTTTTTCCATCTAAAAATTATGGTCAACTTTCCTGTGATCTGCATACTTCTTCCGCTCTATCTTGTTCCTCCTACATCCTCTTTCTAATCAAGACAACCTGCTACCCATATCCTATAATAAATCTAGCCAAGAGAAAATCTATGGTATTACATATCCCCGAAATCGGTAGAGTCCTACACTCACAGTTCCATATAACACACTGAAATAATGCCATATCACTGGAACTCTAAAAGCTCTTGTTATAAGAAAACTCAACCAAGTACAAATACTCCTCATGTCTATCCGCTGATGATCCATGACATACATCCGAAGCATGTCCTCTAAAATTTATTCACCCACTCTTTCTGACCATCTATCTCAGAGTGATAGGTTGTACTAAAATTAATTATTGTACTAGCCAATGAATACTACATATTAGTCTAACAATTTGGGGTGTATAAAGGATCGACGTCAAAAATAATCTTCATCCAAGTCACAGTCATACCACCTCACTCACTTTTCATATATGTGGTCTTCAGCGAGGAGAAAAATGATTCACTTTCTTGATCCATCCATTGGACGATGATGGCATCAAGGTGGTATCTCATCATGTGGTAGCCCCACTGAAGTCCATGGAAATTGTGTCCGATTTCCACTCTACAGTATAACATGCAGGTAAAGAAGGCCAGCAGGATGTTGATGCTTTGCCTTCACCCACCGAAACTCCAGAAATGAGACAAAAATGTAGCTATTTCTCTCTAAATTCTCTCGATGGTACAACTATCTCAAGGTTGTGTGTATCTTCTTCACCCATAGATGGGTTGAATAGGTGCACGATGTGCCTCTAAAACAATGATATGTCTCAAATCTCCATCCCTAGCTACATAAATATAATTAGAATCCCTCATACTTCCCCTCAAGGAGTATCTCTGGAACTAAATCTCTACTCTAGCTGAAAGGTAGAAGTCTGTCATGTGGAAGTTGTTGTAAGCTAATTCTCTTCAAGCGTATCACCGATGTGGACATAACCAAATTCTTCTTTTCTTTCACCTCGGTCTATCTCCATATCATACTTACATAACAAATCCATCCAACGTCTGCTTCATCGGCATTGAGATTGTGCTTTTTGAAGAGATTTCATAGGCTAAAATGACCTTTCACGAGAATGAACATTCTTCCTAGCAGAAAAATGCATCCATCAAACCCAAAAGCATGCACAACCGCTACTACAGCTCAACTTTATGAGTCGGATAGTTCAGCTCATAATCCTACAAAGTTTGCAAGAGACTCAAAAGCTACCAAATAGCCATCCCGCATCAAAACATCTCCTAACCCTACCAAGCATCATTTTGTACACACGAAGAAATCTCATTGTTGATGTTATCTAATTTTTCCCTCAGGAAAATTTTGATCAAACACAACCTTCCACACCAGAGAAATGAAGAGTTTGGTTCAGTCATGCGAGCCCACATTTCAAATCTAACAATTGGAGGTTACATGCAGGGCTCTAATGGAAATGGAAGGTGGGAAAATGAATGGCCAATGGAAATGTTGAAGAAGACCAAAGCTCAAGTGAAAAAATGGAGAAAGGCTCAAAGTTTTCAGACTTCACATTTTTGGGGATCTTGGGGAAATGAACGGTTGAAAAAATGAAGAAAGATAACTTCTTAAAGTCAAAATCGAGCCTAGAAACGAGTTGATTTCGAAGAAAATAAAAGAAGCATGAAGGTGCCATTTGTCATCTCACCTTCAAAAGGTGCGATAAGCGAAGCCTCCACGTGCCTCATCTCAATGCAAATTCAAAGGTAAAATCCAAAGGCAGAGTCCCTTAGGCTGGTGCAGGCTCTCCACATGGTTAGAGCCTGAAAAGGCAGAACCGACCGTTGAAAATTCTAAGCATGGGAAGAGCCAACAAAAGCCTCCACATGCCTCATCGAGTGCAACTTCAAAGGTAAAATCAAGGCAGGGTTCCCAAATGAGCGTAGGCTCTCCACGTGGTTAGATCCCGAGAAATTTGAACCGACCATTGAAAAATCTAAGCATGGGAAGAGCCAACAAAATCCTCCACATGCCTCATTAACGTAACCTTTGAAGGTAAAATCCAAAGGTGGATTCCCAAATGAATGTAGGCTCTCACGTGGTGAGCCAGAAATTTGAAATCTAATCACATTGAAAAATATAATCATTGGAAGATCCAAATGGAATCCTCCATGTGCCTCATTAGCGTAAGTTCAAAGGTAGGTCTCCAAATGTGCGATGACCCTCCATGTGTCTAGGGTCCAATATAGTTTCTCCTAAACATAAGGGACTTAGCTAAAACACAAAGAAAGCAGAGCAGGCTCGCGAATGATGCCAAGTGTCCAACTATCGACAACTTCAAGAGTGAAAGGAGGGGATAAAGTATTGGAAACTCGTAGGGTTTCCATGTGGAGCTGACTACAAAGGTCTGACCCAAAAGGTGCTTTGACATTATATATAGTGGGGCCCTTTACTCACTTTGAAGGTAATGAAGGAACATGTTCACAGACGGTGCCAAGTGTCGGCACATTGTATTCCGAGGACCCTAAAAGGTAGAAAAAATATAAAGAATGCACGGGGCTTCCACATAGATCTTGCATGGATAGACTCCAAACCCAAAGAAGTTCGGAAAAGATTGTCGAAAGGTAAATTCAATGAAAGATGAATCATGAATCCCACCAAGAATTTTAAATGCTTAGATCTTTTAAAATATTGTGAGAGCCTGTGTGGAACGCCCGACCCTGACCTTTAGATGATCATAAATTTTGACTGGAAGCTTCGGATTTGAGCAAGAGAGGACTTTTTGAAATATCTCGATGTCTGCTATTCAACTAAAACTGGATGTTTTAAGGATTTGGGACTAAGTTCTCCAAAATGAAAAAATACAGTCCACCATTTTTAAGGTTGTCAGGCTTCTCACTTACCACCATAATGAAGTATGGGCTTCCTTTCTTGCCCAAAAAGGAACAAAACATGGAGGCATGGATTTTTAGTTGAACCCATCATTGTTCTAGGAAAATTTTATGCATTTTCTTAGGTGGTTGGATTAGGATTTCAAGATTATTCTCTTTTCCCTCTCTAATTCTTCCTATATATTATAAGGAGGGCTAATTTTCTAGAAATTGACATTTTTTTTTGTACTCCTCCCTTCTTCCTTATCTCAAGAGATTTTATGGAGTAAAACCTCCCATTCAAGTTGTAATGCAATTTTTGCCTCTTACTACTTTGTAATGCACTTTATCAATTTTTGGATCAATAAGATGAGTTTGTGGATGATTTTCAAGCCTCTCTGTGTTCATTGCATCCACCCGATCTCACAACATGCCAGTTTGTTATCACATGTGCATGGTGGTCAGTTATAGTTTTAATGGTTTGTGTTTAATTACAAAAGGTGTGCTCAACATTCCTTTTGTACACCACCCTTGTTATTTTAGGTTTATTTATCGCATATCCTTACCCTTGTCTCCTACACTGCCAGTTAGAGTAGATTTTAGAGTAGACCCTCTGTAAATTATATGTGTGCACTTTTTGATTAGAGGAATAGGAAATGACCTTCATCCGAGAGCTTTCCTAATTGCAGAGTCCCACACTTTGGGAAAAGCTCCATGTTATGTAATCACACCGACAATCTAACCCATCGAGTTGTAGACATTCGGGTTGTTGTGATTACACATCAACACCGATCTGTGAGCACTACTTACAATATTTATTGTCGTAAGTCATTCCTTTAGTGTCTGAAGGCTTTCTCACATCTATCTCGATCAAACAACTTCCATTTATGCTAAAGGAAGTGTTATCTTTATCTCCCCCTAAAAAATTTGATCAAACATGACCCCGTGTAGGAAAGAAATCCAAGGATGAACTTTCATCATACGAGCCCACATTTAAAATCCAAAAATAGGTTTATGGTGGTCTCTACGATAGAATAGCGAGTTGGGGAAGGAGAAAAAGTGTCAAAGAAATGAGAGGATCAAAGGAAAAGAAATGAAGAAGGCTCGATGTCTTGGGATTCAGTAAATGATTTCAATGAGCCACAAAATTGGCTAAGTATTAAGAGTTCATTAGAAGCCTCCGTGCCTCATTGGTGCACCTCCAAAGATTGAATTCAAAAGGGATGACACAAACAAGTGCTAGGCCTCCACGTATCCCAAACTAAAAGAGGGGCAGTAGTCAACAACTAAAAGTCAAAAAGTTGACATATGAGGCGGGCCAAAAATTGACTAAGTATAGAGAACCAAAAGATGGACAACACCATGTATTGCATAAGCATAATTTCAAAGGCGCGGCCGAAAAGGTGATCCCCAAATGAGCACCAGCTCACCACGTGTTTAGGGCCCAGAAACTAAGAGCAACCACCTAAAAGTCCAAGCTTGCCTACATTGGCTTCGGCATGTATCGACCCGATGCTCCTTGAAAGGTAAAATCCACGAGTGGGTTTCTAAATGAGCGTGGACCTTCCACATGTCCCGATGCAATAAAGGGACAAGGTCAGGGGTTGAATAGTGAAAGAAGAGATATGCCGAGTATAGGGATCCAAGTCTCGGTGACAAGCTACTTCAAGAGTAAAATTTGGGAAGGTTTTCAAACAAGTGGCGAAGCCTCCACATGTCCCTGCTACAGTTAGATGTATGGCCCCACCTAGAGTAAAAGGACTTAGGCAAAACATGAGGAACTAGGAAACCCTTGGAAGATACCACATGTCATCCAATGCAACTTCAAAATAAAAATCCAAATGTGGTCCCCAAACATATACTAGCCCTCCACGTGTCCCATTTCAAATATTCAAATGGGCATATATTTTTATTCGATTAAATATTCAAATCGAAAAATTTTTGACACCAAAATTGGACAAATATCTCAACCTTGTCTATTCCACGAAGATATGAAACTTTAATTTTGAAGAAGTTAGGTGGGGAAAACAAGCGAAAATACGTCTTTCATGCCATTAATATAAGATCTATTTGCTCAACAACTAGATTATATTTTCTTTTGATCAACCGTTCTTCCTCCTTTAATACGCCGAACAAGTAATCGATGCGAGACATGAAAATTTGGGGCATATTTATAGGAGGCATTGATGGCTAGTGGTTGAGCTTAGAATTAGTTTCCCGCCTCTCTCTCCTTCTTCCCTTTGTGTTGAATCTATAAAGGAAGGGTCAATGCTCATTGTAAAGGGTTGGACATTTCTATTTTTGCCCTCCCTTCTTCTTTTTTTAGGAGGATTTATGGAGCTTTCCTAACCTCTCATTTGGGTTGTAATGCAAGTTTTCTTCTTGTCACTACTTTGATATAATATATTGAATCATGAGAAATAATATATATGTCTGTGGATGATTCTCAACCCTCTCATGTATTCATTGTTGTCTTTCTGATCTCTTATTGCAGTTTGGTTATCTGTGCATGGTGTTTGTATTACATTTCCATGGTTTGTGTTAAATTAAAAAATGAGTGTCTAACATTCCTTTGGTGCATCACCTCATTAGCTTAGGTTTATTTTCTTGCATTTTTTTAGCCCTGTCTCCTTAGAAAGATAGAGTAGGTTTGGAATAGATCTTCTTTAATTTAGTTTGTGTGTACTTAAAGGAGGAATAGAAACTGATCTTACTCCATAGAGCTCTCTCTCAATTCACAAGGTCCTATGTTGAAAGATGTTCATTTTGTGCAATCACACTGAAAAGTCTCAACCCATCTAGTTGTAGACATTCAAGGGTGCTTGTGATTCTACATAACACAGTTTTCGGATGCAATACTGATGGGACCAACAAAGTCTCTATCTTTTTACCATGCATATCATGATTATCATGAAATTACAGCACTTCTGTGATTTTAGCTTTTAAGAAACTTTGAAAATGCACATTTAATTTACTCCAAAAGAATGGATAATCTACTAGTTTGGGAATTGCGTCCCGAGATGATCTTGTCAAAAGTTCATGAGAAGAATACATACATAGTCGTGAACTCGAGAGGAGGAAAATTTGTCTAATCATACACTTTTCCCCAGACGAGAAGGGGAAGGGTGATGAAGAGCCTATACTTCAGCGGTGATCTCCACAAAAGGAGAACCTTGTTGACTCCTCCTCTTGGCCATTCATTCAATCAACAGGGTTATAAGGCCGATGGAATGGAACAACGCATGCACCAATCCTTAGATAATTTCAGATAGAACACCACTCACCCATTAAAACAAAATCTAGTCCCTTCTTGATAGCATTAAAGAGCATCCCCTATAAGACGATGAAATGAGAAAACCAGACTTCTCCTAAAATGACCACATTCAAGTCATTGTAAATGTATGTGTAATTCATGAGATCACCGATATTAGGAAATTGCATTCAAAATAGCCTCTTCAAAGCAAATGGTAAAGCTTTACATGGTTCATGAGTCTAACATCGAGATTATTTAGAAAATTGGGACCATCTATACAAAGTTCTTCATGATCAATTTATGAGAAAGGAGATAATCTATCCCTGAATTTGAGCAACTTTTCGACAAAAATCAAAGAGGGCCCTTAGTGAGTGTAATTGATGCTGATTTTCTTGAAAAAGGCTCCCGTGTTGTCCCATGTCATGGGATAGAGATTCCAATGATGGCTAATTAAGGCCAACCTTACGATGAAGGTTAAAACACTTTCTTATACTTTCTTGAGCTCTAAATTCTATATTACTTTAATGATTCAATCCATGGATCAGGCACCACCTTGTTCTAATAGCCTAAAAATTTCCATAAGTGTTGAAAATGTAAAATTTAATTAAAGCTAGAAAAATTACTCTAGACACCCATGCCTCTATACCACTCTAGAACTAGGAGATCCAAGTACTTGTGGATTTGAGACACCCACATTTGTCTCCTATACCTACTCCTTGGAATTAGATTTTTCCTTGGTGTTTCTAAAGCCTCCACCTGTCCTTTTCTAATGCACGTCAAAAGAGCTTTAATTTTAAGTTATTGAAACAACTTCTAATATTTGTTTCACTAATCTAGTAACTTTTTAAGGGACAAGCTCAAAGTTTTGTGCCATACTAACCAGGGCTATTGACTCAAATACACTTTTTTCTACCATATCTAGCAAACATTGACTTGTGGTCATTTTGGCTCAATACATGGTCTGATTGTCTCGTGTCAAAACTTTTTCACAACCTCCAAGCTAATAAACCTTTCGGTCAAATGATCCAAACTTGGTAACAACATCATATAATCTGAAATTATTTCCATCACAAAACAACATGGCCTAAGAATGCATGATTGGTGTTTCCCATGACGATCAGCCTCATAACCAACAACGTGCTTTAATGCTGCAAACTAAACCAGGACCTTAATGGTAAAGATCCATTGGTGTGTCACAAGAGTTCTAACCAAGAAGAAATTAGTAGCAATGGATCTCAACAAGAGGAATTCTAAGATGAAAAATTTGGAGACTCATTGGAGTCATCTACCTCCTGACAGTTGAAGATTTTAGTGGCCTTAAAGTATCCAATCAAGCCCCTGATATGAAACTCTAAATCTTGTGTAGTTATTAGAAATACATTGATCTCGAAGAAAAGGAACCTATGTAGAGAGGAAAATCACCAAACACAGTAAAAAAGAAAATATCATACATCCCCAACCCATGTAATTGTGCTCCAAAACTTATTAGCACTCAACTTACACTGCAAAGAACAGGAATTTAACAAAATATGTAGACTCATCTCCCTTTTCTCGAATCCACCTTCCAAAGTATCCACTCGTGCACTAAGCCTGATGAGTTAAAAGCAGACAAGAGGCTGATAACAACCCATGTCATATTACGAGAAGGTGAAAAATGTACTAGGTAAAAATAAGCAAAATGATAACTTTTGGATATCATTAATCAAATGACCCTTGAAGCTTTGATACTCATCCTCAACATGACCATGTTTAGCTTCATCAAATGATAGAAAGTTCTTGTGGTTGAATGGCTGATGAGGAAGCCTAAGAAACCAATTTCTCGAGCACCTCCTCATCAAAACATTACGAACCCCCAAACTCTTTGCTCTTTGAGAAAGTGCTTACAATGAAGTCATTATTGCAACTTATAGCCCTGGAAGAGAATGAAACCATGGAAAAAAATATGTGGAAGGATCAAAAGCCTCCTCATTAAATGTTTCATTGATCATTTGGAGTCACTGAAAAATTTACGGTGCACATAAATTGCATGATTGATATGGCCAAAGTTTTGTCTCCAATTGGTCGAAGCAAAACAAATAGACGATCAAATTGGTCTTGACTGAAAGTCATCTCCTATTGACAATGTATCATCAAATATTTGAGCCACCACATTTTTGCACCATTGTGTTTGTTGAGACTTCACATTTTGCATTGTGTTTATCGAGCTTCACTACTAATATTAGAGGCTATTTGTCTTCGATTGGTCAAACATACTTTTTAGAGCATGGTATGGAGCTAAGGGCACAATCAGATCTAATCCCATTGTAGATTATGATATTGAGTCTTATGTACCTAGCCCAATCAATGCCAATTGTTCAGCCTTTAATTAGGATGACCTCGTAAGCACTTGTGAAGTAGATACAAAGGTGGGGTGTATACCAGACTTGACCCTCGATGAGTGGATGAACAAGAGGAATTATTTTGACCCCCATAAGGAGATGGAGGAATCTGAGCTATGATTCTACTATTTTCATGAGGAAAGTCATCCTCTCCCCAACATCATTAAGCCAGACCACAAAGATGACAATGAGGTATGGTAATTATTCTTTTATGCATCAAGAAGTAGGTAAGGAGATGAAGGAGGAGCTATGCTTGTCTCACTTCAAGGTATGAAATACTACTCATCTTTCTCGCTTCCAATTTTCTTGTTCAAACAATATAGCAGATTATGAGGCTTTCGTCGATGGACTACATTGGGAAAGGAAAAGAAGTATAAAGAACTTGCAAGTGTTTTGTGATAGTGAACTAATTTCTAATCAGGTACGAGGAAAAAATTCTACCAAGAATAATTTGCTAAAGAGCTACGAGAATTGCGTAGGGACCTCATTGAGGATTTTGAACCATTCAACATCAATTCCATCCCAAGGAAGAAGAATGAAGTAGTAAATAGATTGGCAGTAATTGGGGCAGCATTTGATGGCGTAGAGAGTATCAAGAGCTATAAGTATCAACCGCATATCAAGTTTTTGTAATGCCAGTTGTCCTAGACAAGAACACAAGTTGGAAATTTGTTGAAAATGATCAACAAATTTTCAACTTTCTATAAGAAGAAGTTGAGTTCTCCTCTAGGAATAAAAAAATACCAGGAGTAGCAGTATGGTGAGCAAGTGGCATAGGTGAGGACCAAAAAACTACCAAAGGGTCTTGTCACTTTGGATTCAATATTCAACCCAAATGACCAATTCCGAAAGAAGAAGGAAAATATTCAGGTAAAGGGTGAAGATTCGGAACCCATTTTCATAGAAGAAGGCAAAAAATTATAGATTTGCAAGGTAAGCACTCAACAAGAAAAATCTAAATTTGTTCAACTTTGTCAAGAGTTCCCAGATGTCTTTACTTGGACTTATAAATATTTAAGAGGTTTAAACCCAAAGTTAACACAACACACTATTGAGCTAGACCCAGTATATAATCCCTTCATAAAGAAGAAAAGGCCAATAAACCCCACATTGAGCCCCTCATGAGAAAAGAATTGAACAAGCTAATTAAGGCCAGTATCCTCTTTCCCATCAAGCATTCAGGTTGGGTTGCTAACTTGGTACCTATGAGAAATAAAAATGGAGAAATCAGGTTGTGTGTGGACTTTCATGATCTTAACAGAGCATCACATAAGGATCACTACCCACTTCCATCAATGGAGTAGATCTTACAAGTTGTAGCTGGTTCTAAGAGGTTTTCATTGTTAGATGGGTATTCAGGCTATAATGAGATAATGGTAAAAGAGGAAGATCAATTCAAGACAACCTTCACCACCAAATGGGGTACATATGCTTATAAGAAAATGCCATTTGGACTATTAAATGCTGGAGCAACATTTCAGTGAGCTATGGACATGGCATTCAAAGGATTAATCAACAACATAGTCTGGTGTATGTATATGATATAACTGTCTTCTCAAAGAATGTTGCAAACCATATCTTTCACCTTAGACAGTATTCCTAAGATGTATAAGGTTTGGGGTGTCATTAAACCCAAAAAAGTGTGTGTTCCTAGCTCATGAAGGGAAATTGTTGGGCCACATTGTCTCAAGAGAGGGATTGACAATTTATCCTAAAAGGGTTGAAGCCATTCGAGACACTTCCATTACCACAACACAAAAGATCTCTCCAAAGCTTCTTGGGAGGATAAACTTTGTTCACAGGTTTGTACCTAATTTTTCTTCTCTTGTGAAGCCTTTAACAATGATGTTAAAGAAGAGTCTTGTATTTAAATGGACATCAAAAGGTAAAGAGATTTTTAATGCCATCAAGCTTGCAATATCACAGGTCCAACCCTCATTAACCTAGACTTCTTAAAAGACTTCATGCTATATGCTTTTGTAGGGTCAAACACCATCTTAGCCTTCTTGGTCCATCCCAACATAGAAGGTTCATAACAACTAATAGCCATCTTCAATCAGGATCTGGAGGACTCAATGATGTAAAATACACTTTCATTGAAAAACATGTCCTTGTTATTATCAGGAGCTTGAAGAACTTTAGGCACTTGGTTTCAAACAATAATATTCAATTGATAGTATCTCATATTGGTGTTAAGGATTTTCTCCTGAAAAAAATATGTGAATGATAAGAGAATAGGATGGATCACCTGGGTAATGGAATATGACATTGAGATCAAGGTGACAAACATAGTTTGAGGTAAGGGTCTGTGTGAACAACTCATCTCTAAGAAGCAGGCTGAGTGAGTGGGTGAAAAATAGGCTATCCTATTTCTACATAATGATCAAGAAAAAGTAGCTAATGATGCACCTACTCCATGTTAAACCCAAGCCTTAGTACATCACCTTTAAATAGGTTTGTGCCTTCTAGAATGGAACAAAGCAAAGAGAAGATACATTAGACTACATTCCATCCCATATGTACTTGTTGGTGGTGTCTTGTTGAAGAAGGATAATAATATTGTTCTATTGAGGTGCATTGGGATAGGCCAAATGTAGAGAGTGTTGCATGAGTTCCATGATGGAGAAGTAGGAGGTCACTTTTACCCATGAGAAATAGATCTTAAGATAATGAAAGCTGGTTATAATTGGTCTACAGTGTTCAAGGACTTCTATTCATGGATCAAGAAGTGTGAAAAATGTGCATTCTTCATGTATAATTGGTCTACAAAGTGTTCAAGGACTACAACAAACTTGGCCTTTTGCTACAATTTTTCAACAATATTTTTGTGGTTACATGGTATTCCAAAAATTAAAATTGTGGAATTGAAATTATAGTTAATCCACATTTGATATATTATTGTAGTTTTTCCACAATTCATTATACCATAGATAGTCCACAATTTTTAAATTCATAGCTAATCTCCATTTTTTAAATTGTGCATTGACCACATTTCTTAATGTTTGTAACATTTCTACAATTATTGTATTTGTTAGTATTCCACAATATTCACAAAAAATGTAGTTTTTCTATTTATTCCATCTTTGTATAAATTCCACAATTTATACAATTTTGTAACTCTCACCAATGTTATATTGTGGAAATTTCAACAATTTTTTTCTACAATTGTCGTTACCACATAAAAATTGTAGGTGGAAGCTACAATTTGATTTCCACAATAATTAATTGTGAAATTATCTTTTTCAAAAATGTAGAAATGTTACTATTAACATCCAATTTGAGATTCATTCGGATAAATATTTTCGTAGATTTTCTACATTTAGAAGAAACAAATATAATTTTATTATTAAATGTGAATATTCTTGTAAAAAAATATTTTCATTACTATATATTGTAAAATATCTTATAAGTAAATATTTATTGTTCATATTAAATGATCCGAGTATAATTATTTAACAATCTAATAATATTTTCTTCTATTTGTACACTCATTTTTAATTTCAAAGAAATCTCTAACTATTCATAAGGAAAATAATAATTAAAATTTGAATAAAACCAACAAATAACAACATAATAAAAACCATGTGGAGAAAAAATATGTTCTATTTATTATAGAAAGTGCTCTACACTTTGCTTGATTAATATTGTCAAATAATTGTAACAACTCATAATATTATAATCTTTGAAAAATCCTTACAACATTTTAATAAACTAGAAAATTACTCCCACTTGATGTCTATATTTCGTTTCTATATATCATCCTTATCCTTCAATAATAATAGCTATTCAAATTCTTTGAAAGAATTTTGTTCATTCGTGGTTGCATTATCTCCATTATCCATACCAATAGATGTTATATCATCTCCTTCAAAAGTATCATCTCCTCTTAAGCATGGTTGTGTCGATTCCTACATTATGAAAAGGAAAGAATTAATATAAGTATAATAAATGTTTGTTTATAAAATAAAAATATTCCTTCTAATAGTAATTATGTTTACACCAAAAACAATTCTCATCAAAAATTACCGAATGATCTGATGCATCACTATTATCATTTGAGGTTTTACTCTTTTCCATCTTCTCATTCCTCAACTTTATAAAACCCTCTTTTCCAGCAAATTTGATCTCTTCTTCAGTAGGAAGTCGTTGATAGCGATTCCACTTCATGAAAGAAAAAAATTGAATGTCATCCACAATATAAACTAACTAAAATATTAATCTATAATTTGAAAAAAAAAAAATACTCACCATTGTAGCTTTTAAAGCTCGAACACCACCTCTTCCCAATTTGTGCATGTACCCATGTTCTTGCATTCAATCTCTAGTAACATATTTTAAATGCTCATATTTTTTATCCTTTCTACCACGCTTTGTCTCTTTCTTTAAAACATTCCATGTTTCTTTTCCAACATATGGTTCGGGGTGATTTTCCATCCTTCTTTAAGATCTTTTTGAAATATCCCCTTTTATTATGAAGTTGATTGCATGCCATTGATTTCATCCATCTCTTATCAAAACAATGACCATATTCTATAGCCATAAATTCTTCTAGTTCCTTCTTTTTCTCTTTCGGTTGTTGGGGCCAAGGCTTGTCAATTGTTGGTCCAAATAATCTCATTGTATAATCATACAATGTGTGATAAAATTCTATCCCACCCTCAACATGTAGGACCTCTCCTTTACTATCCACATAAAGTGTTGCTTTCTTTCTCCCAGTGGACTCTACCTTCTGTACATTTACTGTTTTATCATGGATTGGAGAATGAAGAGAGGGGGTGTTGTTTGTTGGAATATAATTAGATGAATGATCACAGTTGGTATTATGAGGGCTTCTTATCACAGAAGTTGTGTTGTTTGAAGGAGTTTTGAATGTCCATCATTGATTTCATCATGGATTTCATCATTGGTTGATGAAGGATTTGTTGCACTATTCATGTTATCGTTTATTCCTTGAGTATTTGTGACACTATTTATTTGACTATTATTTTGTTTAGGAGGAAAATTCGAAATTTCATTTGGTAAAGAAAATCCAATTTTAAGTCTATGGTCACGCTCTCTTAGTTCTAGCTCTTTTTCTTGAAGTTCTAACTTTTTTTGCTGGATTTCTAGCATTGCCTTTTGGGATGCAATTTTTCTTTCCTCCATTTGAAGAATTCTTTCTTCATGATCTAGGTCAATATTCACTGATGAATATAAAATCACAATTACAATATATTGGATTCAAAGATTCAAGTAACACATTAGAAAATAATTTATTTAATATAGGAATGTAAGAAAATAAATATTATATCCAAGTAAAACATTAGAAGAAACTTTATTTACTTATAAGAATATAAGAAAATACATCTAAATATTTAATTTTTTATAAAAATCAACCAAGGAAGAAAGTACAAATGATTACCTGATTTTGTATCATTTCTTTAGGCGATAGGAAAATATAGATAGAAGATGAATTTAGTTTCTAAAATGTGCACTCGGTAATATCATCCATAAATCCTTACATGAATATGTGGGAGTTAAAAAAACAATGTTTGAACTTTTGTAAAAGTAACAATTTATGTAAAACATTGCCCATTATTTATCTCAATTATTGAAATATAGTAAGAAGAACCACATAAGTTTTATGTTAACAATTTTGAGACATCGATATAAGATAATTTCAACTAAAATTTTATTTAAATATAAAATTTAAATAAAAATAAAAATATTAATTGTATTAAATTATTTAAATTCATACTTAGAATTATAAACCAAAAATTGCTAAGATTATTATATAAATTACTGTTCAATTATATAAATATCATTATTTTTGTATAAAAATAATATTTTACATAATTTAATACCAAATCCCTAAAAGCTAAAAAATTATTAAGTAAATAATAAGAATTTACATTATATAAATTACAATTAAATCATTATTCAAGTAAACAATTAATTCTATTCAACGCATGCAAAAACAGTAGTCACTTTAAATTAAGCATGTAGTCTCCTTCTAAAATGAAAATTATTTTAAATTTTACCTTGCTAAAAAAGACATGCACGGCTCATTTAAGTTAAAAATAATTGACATTTATAATAATAGACTATGCAAGTCTTACTTCAAATTTATAAATAATTAATTTTTAATATTTACTAAATAACATGCTGCACATTTCATATCAATTTATATATATTTAATCTTTATATTAAATTGATCATATTCTTTCAATTTTTCAATATTTGTGGATTGATAGGCACAACGGGTTAAACAAGGCTTCTGAGTGCTAACAGAAGTCCCCGGAACACTCTACAAACCCTCATCGCAGTTTTTGGATTCATTGCATGTGGTATTTTTCCATAATTATGTGGAAAAGCATGAAAAAGAACAATTTCCAGGTGTCTTCCTCCATTAATTGCTGCAATTGGACAGTTGATGATTGAACATATATGCGTGATAAAGAGGTATTGTTTTTTTTTGAAAAAAACTAGACTCTAAATTTCGCACTACTATTTTTTGTTTTCTAAAATTCCATGAAATTAACATTAAAAAATTGGTTGTCCTAGATCCTAAGTTGATTATATTGTTTTAAAATAAACTTATATTTCTATTCCTTTGGTTTAACTTTTTTAAATCTAGGAAAGTTATGGAATTTTGTGTTTAAATATAGCTTTTAAGGATTTTTGTGTTGATGGGGAGGTTTTTAACTTTCTGTAATTTTAAAGACAAATTGTTGGAGGTATAGCTTGGCTTTCAAATTGGATTTCACAAGTCAAGAAACTTACCACATCCACCACACTCTTCATGAAGTCATTCCTTAATGCTTCCATAAACATTTTCCATTTTCCAATGGAATTTTCGAATCCCATCTTCCACAGTAATCCACAAATTTGCAGATGCAGGGGAGGTTTTGAAGGTGTAAATTAGATAGTTGACTATGATCCATATTAATTAGTTAAACTACCAAGGATGGAAAAGTAATTAATTAAATTAATATAGTCACCTTAAACAAGTAACAAATCCAACAGAATCCCATTGTTGGTGAGTCTCCTAAATAAGTTCTCCCACGTTTGGCAAAAATTAAGCCATCATCCCTATTTAACTTAGCCCTAAAAGGAACCTACTTATAAGTTTTTTACAAACACAAAAATTACCAGCAATAGTCAAATGTCTTCAACTCTTGCCAATCGCTTAGATCTGGCTGATTTATATCAAGATGTATTAATTAAATTCCCTAGGAAGGATAAGTGATTTACTATTTAATATGACCACCTTGAATGTAACAGGGTCAAACAAATTTCATCGCGAGATTGTTTGGATAAGTATGTGTGTTTGCTGTCAACATTGTGTAGCTTTGTACTTTGTGGGCATCTCAATAGATAACCCTATTGAAAAAATACAAAATTTACAGAGTACAATATTTACATTTTGGTTTTTTGTAAGAAAAAATAAGAAAGAAAACAATAAGAAAACATAATCCAGGTTTACAAAAACCAGAGAGTAATCCCAGTTTATGCTTTTTCTACCAAGTCATACTGGTCCATGATATTGTTGGGATCAATATCAAATTTTATTATTCATAGAATGAGAACAAGATAGGATTTAAAATCTTACAGTTTAATGACATGACTGACTGAATGGAACTTAAAGAAATGAGATTATTGGACATGGTTAAAAATAAAACATAGGAATCCGTATAACAGAATAATAATTCTTAGTAAAAAGAAAATAAGAATCTTGTAACCAAGGAACAGAAGGAAGGATGAGTGCTGGAAAAATGAATCCAGAAACCTTCAAAAATTATAAGTGAAATAGAATGTTTTGAAAGAAAAAATAAATTTCAAATGTATTTGAAATGGTTTATTTTGGTTAGGCTTAGACCAGAAATCTTGGCAAAATTGTGGAAGAGGGACGCGTGCAGAGAATCCTAAAAGCTTATTACCACAAATAATGGATAGACTTGAGTTATATTAATGAAACACTAGTATTTATTAATGGCTCAGGTATAACGGGATGAAATTTCAAGAGTCAAAGCCCGTTTGAACTCCAAACCCGTCACGGAAATGTTTGGGAAAATTTTCCCGTAAAAAAATTCAAAAACTTAAACTTTAAATTACATAAAATTTCAAAAAGGCTGGGTTTGAAAACATACCTCAAGTATAGAAGCTCCCAACACTCCATATCCCATTCCTAAATCCCCACCAAATATTTAAATTTTAGTATTATTTCTAGGGAAGTTTCAGCCTTACGATTGGTACTTATTGAGATCATCTGGATCCTTGTACCAATACGTTAATTTTAAAATTTGGTTATAGATGGCCTAATCAATGTTGAGTTAATAGTTTTAAATTATTAGTTTTTGAATTGTTTTGTAAACAAAAAATATTATTGTTCTCCTCTACATGCATACTTTTAATTTATGGTATGGATAATAATTTTTCTATAATTACGAACAACTTTTTATTTAAATTTGGGACATCTTTATTTAATTTTTCTTTGTATGGTGAATAAAAAAAAGTGAATTAATCTTTTTTTTAAAAATGTCTTATTGTATTTGTCAATAATATTATTTTGGAAGAATAATCCACAAAAGGTATGATGTGGATTTAAAATATCATCTTAACATTAGTATATTATAAAATTATTTTTGTTTCACCTCATTAAAATAAAACAAATCACGATCTTTTATTTTATAGATTTGTTAATATGAAGTATAAATAAATTATAGTTTTCAAACACTAAAAATTCATCTATCAAAATACAGGGCTCATACAAATTTGAGAGGAAGAATGGGATAGTTGAGTGTTTAATTTTAACTACTATTACTATTCTATTTTGAAAAGGGTTTCAATTTTATTTATGATTTTATGTTGTAACCACAATACTAGGTATTTATAAAAATGTTCTTAAACTATAGAACATGTGTAAAATATTTATTTTTGTCATATGAAGTGTATATATTTAGAATACTTTTCAACCTTAGAATATGTGCCCTTCATAATAATAATTTTGACTCGCCTTCAAATTTGATCCCTATCATGAATAAAACAATTAATATTAATGATAGGAAAGTATCCAAAAATAATATAAAAAATAAGAAATAAATTTATAATTATTTTATATAGAATTAAAATATTTTCAAAATATTGTTAGTAAAATAGTCAATATTCATGTTAAGAAAATTTTGATTAGTAATGTAAAAATGAAATAATTATACATTTATAATAATTGTATATAATATAAAAATGGAAATATGTAATATTTATAGTTTATGGAATGATAGTGATTAAGTGTTATTCGTGAGTTATATATTCATAGTGAATGGTATTTATTAAATTATTAAACCACAAATTTAACTCATAAAATTATTCTTCTACATTTTATATGGAATTATCTATAATATTTCTAATAAAATTTCAAACAAATTAAAATTTCAATTTTGTTGGGTTTTTAATGAAAAATAATTAAAATTTTAAATTTAGCATTGGATCCATAGAATTAGATATTCTATCGATATTATACATGGTTTATTTATATATTTTAAAAAATGATTATTTGTAATTTAGAAATTGTATTAAACACAAAGAGTTTTCATTTTTACTCTTTATCAATAATACACATTTTTTTAATTGAGCATTTAATACACATTTATTTGAACTTTTGTAGATTTTAAAATGTCGAGTAGTTCGAATGATAGTGATTCTAGTGGTGGTCCTCAACCCTACACTAGTGATTGGTATGAGCAAAGTATATATTGTGAATGCTTCAAATGTAAAGGGCGTAGAAGATGGAGACGTTCTATAACTATTTCTCACTTGAAAGTAAATGGTCATATGGAACCTAATGACATGGTATGTAAGAAAATTATTTTTACTTGTCTTTTTTAGTCATGTGGCATGATTTACTTTCACATACTTCTCATGGATTATTTAGTAATATAAAATAATATTGTAGGTTCCCAATATTATTCCACCCAATACAACTAACCCACATGTGGAGAATATAAACCAAAACAACATAATGAATGATGAAGTTCCAAACATGGATCCAACTATTGATAGTTTACTTCATGACATTTTCACTAAAAAGGACTCTGAATTGAATGAAATGGCAAGGAAAATGTTGTATGAAAGTGCAGAAATATTTGTATTATCAACAATATTTTTGTTATTGAACATAAAGGCTATATTTGGGTGGTCAGACACTAGCTTTACTGCTTTGTTGAGGTATGTAAATTTAATAATTAAATATTACATTTCTTGACATTTCCTTATATCAACAATTTTAATCATGTTTTATGATGATTACATACACAAATATTTCATATTATTTGTTTCTAATTGATTGTTGTGTTCTTTATCATGTAGAGTTCTTTATACCAAGGTTCTTCCGAAGGGGAATCATCTTCCTCAGTCTTACAGGGAAGTGAAACACTCTTTAAGAAATATAGGATTGAACTATAATGTTTACCATGCATGTCCTAATGATTGTATGTTATATTATGGTGAGAAAGAATCATTACAAGAATGTGATGTATGTCATACTAGTAGATATGAGCATCAAGGTGTTGTTGAGTCAAAAACATTTCCACGAAAGTTCTTCGCCATTTTCCTTTAATTCCACAACTTAAGCAAATGTTTAAATGTAATGAATTAGCAAAGCTCATGGGTTGGCATTTTGAGAATAGAAGCAATGATGGAACCTTACGAATCTGTAGGGGATGGTAAGGCATGGAAAGAAATTGATGAGAAATGGCCATATTTTTCACGTGAGAAACGAAATGCTAGAATTTCAATAGCTATGGATGGGATTAATCCATTCTCAATTCAATCATCGGGATGGTCTACATGGCCAGTAGTTGCAATCCTCAATAATATCCCACCATGGATGGCAATAAAGAAGGAAAATATAATGTTGACTCTAATTATTCCAGGTGATTAACCTTCCTGACTGATATCTTTTATTTCTTTAGTGTTATATGAAATATTCAAAATATAATATATCATATAATTATTTTTAACTTATTGATGGTTATAGGAAAGTATCAAGTACGTAATATGGATGTATATTTGAGGCCCCTCATTGATGAGCTTAAACAATTATGGGTGGGATTTGAAATGCATGACATATCAAGGCCTATTGGGAGGAGATTTCTTCTTTCGAGGCATGATGTGTTGGACCATTCATGATGCCCCAGGGTTATCTTTATGTTGTGGTTAGTGGATATATAATATATTCTTGAGATTTAATATTGTGAATCATTTATAGTTGTTGAAAATATTTAAAATTTACATTGACAATGATTATACATGACTATAGGTATTCAAACAAAAGGGAAAGTTGGGTGTCCATCATGTGGATTTCAAACAATTGTGAGACACTCAAAACACTTAAAGAAGGATATATACTATGAATATAGACAATTCTTTCCTATTAATCATCCATACAGAGTAACAAAACAAAATGATTTTAACACAAAACCAGTAAGAGAACCTATTCCAAGGTTTTGACTCCAAATGACTGGTATATTGCTTATCATGATGGTGGAGGTGAGGAAAAATATAGACATTTTGTTGACACTTTTTATACCAACATTGAGTATGAAACTAATTTATAATTGTTTTTTTGTAGAAACAACTACCCCTGGGCATGAAAAGGTACTCAATATTTTATGAACTTGAGTATTATAGGAATATGCCCATCGTACACCTACTTGATGTTATGCACATTGGATGCAATGTATCGAGATCACTATGGAATCTTATCATTGGAAAAAAGGAAGATGGAATACGGTTGAGGAAAGACCTTGAAGTGAGTAAAGTCATGCATCCTTTATGGCCAAATCCTGATGATAACACATTCCTCCCTTCTCCTTGGAGATTGAGCACTGAGGAGAAAAATCATATCAATGAAGCCATAAAGAAAATAAGGTTCCCTACAGGTTATGGTGCCACAATAAAGAATTGTTTCTCTAGAGAAAAAAATGAGGATCTAATAGGACTAAAAACACATGATTGGCACAACATGATTAAGGTGAGTTTTATATTTAAAGTTGAAATGTTTTTTATTTTCTTAAAATTTCATTGATATAAATTAATTAATATATTTAACAAATGTACACTTCTTTGTTGCAGGTTATACTTCCCATTATTATTCCTAGTACCTTTGATCAAAATATAACCAATACTATATATTTCTTATCAAAATATATCAGGTAACCATATAATATTTAATTTTATCCAATATATCTTTTTATATACCATTATAAATTATTTATTACTCAAAACTAATGTTAGTTAAACATTATATTTCAGGTTTGTGTCCTCAAAAGAGATTAAAATGGAAGACCTTATATATTGGAAGGAGAAAGCACCTATATTAATGTGTACACTTCAAAAGTATCTTCCTACTGTATATTTTGATCCACAAGTCCATTATCTCATACACCTTGTTAATGAGATAGAATATTGTGGTCCAGTCGCATCAAGATCAATGTGGCTTGTTGAGCGTTTAATGAAGGTATTGAAGCATTTTGTGTGACAAAAGGCTCGACCAGAGGGTTCCATTGCAGAGGGTTACATCACATTCAAAGCAATGGTGAATGTTAGTTCTAATTACTTACCTGATTTTCATTCTAGTACACAAAGTATCCAGGGTTCTTCTCAACTAGATATACTAACAAGTGAAGTACTACAAGGAAGAGGGAGGTTAAGAAAAGTACGAGGTATGCATCATGTTTTATAAAATATCTAGTGGTTATATAGTTTATCCTTTATATATCTTTATATTAATTTTAATAATTTACTAAATTTCACTTACAGATGGAAATGAGTATGAGAAAATACACCTCTATGTTGCACATCATGCAAAATGCATGGATAAATGGATAGATCTATACAAAATAAAGAAAGAAGAAGCTGACACAATTGCATATAGAAGAGCATCTAGAAGGATGGGGTCCATGATTCGAGTCCCACAGTTACCTGAAAATCATAAAAATACATGGCCAAATAAATGCCCATGGGATTGGTTGAGAGATAATATTATACAAGAAAGTAAAAGAGATCCTCTTAATATTTCAAGGGAAGGTATGTGCATGCTTATAGTTTATTGTGTTTTTATGTTATTTAGTCAAAAATGTATTGTAGTTAATATTTAAGAATGATTTATTGACATTGCATTGTAAATGTTATATTTTTATAGGTGACACATTACAAATCCATTTGGGCATATGGTAAGCACTTTCGTATTGAGAAGATGGATAAGCTTAGGCATACATTTGACTGTGGTATATCAGCATATTTTGATGTGGTGAATTCCAGTGAAATTGAAACAAAGACGAAGTACTATGGAATTTTGGAGGACATTATGGAACTTGACTTCAGTCCTTTAGGAAGGTTATCTTTTTAGTAAAGTGGTTTTCATTGATTGAGAAAGGAAATAATAAAACAGTTTATATGCATGATAATGGTTTTCCTATGATAAAAACATCAGATTTTATGCACACAGATGAGCCATATGTATTCCCAGAGCAATGTGAACAAATTTTTATCATCCAAGATATCCAAAATCAAAATTAGGTTTTTCATAGAGCACAATCCAAGGTGCAACCATCATGCATCATTTTTAAACACAAATAATGTTGATATTATAGATGAGGACGAGACACATAGTAATGATGAAGTAGAAATAATGGACAAACTTCAAGAATATCTACAGGAACAAGAAATAGAAAATATTGAGTACACATATGAAGATAGACAACAAGAAGGACATGAAGAGAGTGGAGGAGAAGAAAATGGTGAGATAGAAAGCATAAATGAATGATTCAACAATATTTGAAAATCTTGTCGATGATGATATCATGGATGAGAAAGAAGACTCTGGGATAAATTTATTTATTGATTTAGGAGAATTTGATGTTAGTTCAGAGCAATATCGAGAGTTGGCTCAAGATGAATTTGATGCTTATGATGAAGACAAGACAAAGATAGATGATCAATAATAAGTATAATAAACTCTTATCATGATTTATTTTTCTTTGATAAATTTGAAGAAGAAAATTAAATATTTTACTATTGACTTCTTCCTACATTTTTTTATAAGATATTATTTCTATAAATATTTATCAATAATTATATGGAACTTTCTTAATTTCTATTTTTATTGTATTAAATATATTTAAAATGGCATGTGTAATTAATTTGAAATTTAGAAAATTGTGAAATTTCTAAACTATTCCCATTTTATATTTGTCTTCTAAAATAATAACTTCATATCTATTTCAATCTTCCAATATATATTTAAACAATTTTTTAAATGCTATATTATATAGTATAGACAATTTAACATTTTCACATTATTTAATTTTTATATTATTTTTATTTAGATATTTCAAAATTATATATTTTTAATAGGGCGGCCAATTCTATGTATTTATAAATTTATTTTGTTTTTTTAATATGTCATAACTGTAAGTGTGGTAGATTATATTTCTAATAAGTTAAATATATCTCAAATAATCTAATTTGATATTCATCTTTTCAAGTAAACCCAAACTATTTAATATTATATTTTCTCACTTTAATAATTTTTTATTAGTCATCTCAATCTATGTAATAATAGAAATATATTTTGTGTGCTTTTGATCTATGTTAAATTCTTATAATTTCATATTATGTTTTTTTACATACAAAAATAAATCTAAATTGTAGATAACCTATATTTTTAAAGTATTTATTGTCTTGAAGTTAATGTTGTTAAAATATCCTCAATGAGTAATTTATAATATAATTTATTTTATTTATTAAAAAAATATTTAGATATATCAAATTTTAATCTTTTTAGATGGTGTCATTTCTACACATTTATAAATGTAAAAGTTTTGTTTAATATATCATAAAAGGAAGTTTTAGTTATAAATATTAAAAGATTTGAGATTTATTATATATTATTATAATTTCATGTTAGCTATTTTAAAATATATTAAAAACACAAAACTTAAAACATTTTAGAAAGGTGACTTTTTCACACTATTATAATTTTATATTAGTTATAATAAAAGTTTTCAATTTGTAAGAAGGGAAGGTTTTTGTTATAATTAATTTAAAATGTTCATTTTTTACAAATACATATTATTTAATGTATTTTTTTATTATGTTTTTTTTATTAGTCTTTTTAAATATATTGTTATGATTAAAATATATATTTATTAATTCAATATTTTAATTAATTTTTAAAAATATATATATGTCTTTTTAAAATATGTAAAAAAATCTAAATTGTGGGTAGTGTGAAATTTTCGAAGTATTTAATGTGGATTTTCAACATTGATATAATTTCATGATAATGTTGTTACATTTCCCTTTATGAGTAATTGTGGTGAGTAATTTTGTGATAAATTTTATTTTGATTTTTAATAAAAATGTGGATTTTCTATAAAGAATGTTTGGAGATGTGATTTTTCTACAAATTATATTCACTAAAATAAAATTGTGGAAAAATAAAATTATATAGAGCATCCAAAAATAATCTACAATTCTCTTAAATTCTGAAAATTTGTATACTAGATATGGGTACATTTTCGGGCTCCAAATTATTAAAGAAATTAACATTTCCATAAAATCGTGGAACATCCACAATATTTAAAAATAGAAAAATTGAATAAGATTGTGGATTTTCAAATAGAAAGTGTTGTATATGTGAATTTTCTACAAATTTTAAACACTTATATAAAATTGTGGATCATCCAAAATATTTAAAAATGGAAAAATGAATTATAATAGAAATTCCACATATATTCTACATTTGTTATTTATAAATCAAATAATAATTATCTTAAGAATTTTTTTATATTAATAGGAATAATAAAAAAGAATCATATGTATACATTTATTATTTATTAAAGAATGGTTTATGTTTATAAAATTAGTTATAATTACAAAAATAATACAAATATATTATTCTTCTTAACATATAGTAGAATAAACATATTTGAATATAGCTACATAATATTTATATTTATATACATACACACACGCACGCAACATTATTAGGAATATTTTAATATGTGAACGTTATTATTATTGTGCAAATGAGTTGGTGACAACTCGTAGAGATCTCTTAGAGAGATTCTAGGTTTGTTGAGTGAGAATAGGTATTGGGAGAGATTTGTGGGATGCTGAGTGATTAGTGGGATGAGTGTTGACTCCTAGAATCGAGGAGATCAAACTCTATATATGTAACCTCTACCTGTGAATAAGATATCCCGAATCATTTGAATCTATAATATCATTATTCGGTGTACTTTCTCTGTGCAAAACTGGTTGATTGCTATGATTTGGTATCAGAGCAGGAATGGTAGTTCTATGTGATTTTTATATTGCCTTGCTTTATGATTATCATCTACTTTTTGCAATTTCTTGAATCTGTTAGAACTGCTCTAAAGAACATGTCGTAATTTCTATATTACGATCTGGGTTTCTCTAATTTTTAATGGGTTCATAGAGTTGTTTTTAAGAAAAATACTGTCCGAATTTCAGCTGAACCCACATTCTAGATGTGGAGAAATGTGGAAAATACGAAAGGGATTTTATGTTGATTTTTTCCCTTACGGCCTGCTGTAACAATTATGGAGTATATTTTCAATATGTTCAAGAGGTTTTAACATTATTTACGGTTCTTTTGGTGTCTAGTGGAGATATTTTCGAATCTACAGTGGATCAACATTCATGGTTTAATCTTGTACTGCCAGTTCGTGATTCAATTTGCATTGAATCTGTTATATACCTGTGCGCTGAGATCTCCTTGTGCTCGTTGATGTCTCTATGGTGCCTGATTTGACTGTCATAGATCTCCAGATCTATTTGCTTGTGTTAAGGAACCTTACGAATCTGATATATGATGATGGGTCTGAGATACAGAAGCTGCTACTAGTGATCATCTTCCTGCATTTTTTTACATTGGACTGATCTCCATTTACAGCCCATCCGCGGATCTGGTCTACACAGGAGATTCGTGGAATTACATGCAATTCAGCGCCTGATAAAACAATTATTTGGTATAAAGCTTCACGTTTTCTCCAAGTCTATTGTCTTCTCCAAGTCTCCACGTATTTCTCTATCCATGCACAGTCTGTTTGCAGTCCCATGAAAGTGTTGCCGTTTTGGATCTGCTGTCGGTTTGGATCTGCACATTGATCTGCTGAGGACTGATCCATGCATGCACGCTCATTGGAGCTCGCTCACTAGAAGCCTACCAACCACGGCCAGCACCAAAGACCGCCTTCTAACACCAGCGTAAGGATTTTTTCATTCTTTATGGGATCAATCTGTTATGCCCATAAGCTAAGACCGTAATAGTTTCTACGTGTCTTCCTTCCATCAAGTTTATGGTTGAGTTCAAATAAAGTTTATAATTTCCTTATGTTTAGGTATTAGTATAGTTTGAGTGATGTAATAGTGAGTCTATTTGATGGTTTTTTTTTTGTCCTTTAGCTATATTAATCATAGTTAATATAGTCTTCAAAAATACCAAGTCAAAATTGGATCTAATTGGTCTAAGTCATTTTATGTGTGTCATAGTAAAAAGTAATATCTAATTACTTTTTAAATGTTATTGTCGTTTTGTCTAGTGTAGTAAGTCAAAGCGTCAATCTAGTCAGTATCGTCAAGACGTTAAAAGAATTTTAACAGTGTCAAAATTTTAAATTGTTTGTAAAAAGGGTGTATTTTCGGTTGAAACCGACACCTATTTGTGTCAAATTGTGGAGAGTCATAATGGATAAATTGGGTTATGTTGAAAAATTTGATGGAAAGGATTTTCACACTTGGCAAGTACGAACTCAGTTGACACTCATTAACAAAGATTTGTGGGAAGTTGCGGATGGAACATTCAAGAAACCAACCGATGCTGATGAAGCAACCAAATGGGAGAGTAGAGATCGTAAAGCAACAACAATCATTGGACTTGGATTGTCTGATGCATATTTGCATCATATAGACCTTTCAAAAAGTTCAAATTTCATTTGGACAACATTGAACAAGTTGTTTGGATCCCAAACCGGAAGCGCAGCAGTGACCTTGAAGCAGAAGTTGTTTGGACTCAAGATGGATGAAGGAGAAAACATGGTACAACATATAAGTAAGTTTCGGTCTATTTTGAATCAATTATCAGGGATAAAACTTAAAGTAGAGGATGATGATGCAAAAGCTATTTTGTTGAATAGTATGCCATCTCGCTATTCAAACATTGTTTTTACTTTGAGCAAGATCAATCCCAGCCTAGAAGATCTAATTTCTTCACTGATAGATGAAGAAAATAAGAATGTTACACCAGAAGAAACTGCAATGTATGGTAAAAACAAGTCATATGATAAAGGGAGATTTAAATCTTCTTTTAAACAAAGATCAACTTTCAGAGATACAAAGAAACATATCACTTGTTACTATTGTAAACAAGATGGACATCTATCTATAAACTGCAAGAAAAGAGCACGAGATTTACTTGATGGAAAAATAGAAGAAAGTGCCATGGTTGCTAATGAAGAAGAAGACAGTGATAAAGAAGAACCTTTGGGTGATGGTTATGAATCTGAAGACTTCCTTCTTTAGATAACTTTCTGATGGAGGCCGGAGGCAACGGAGGAAGGAGGTTGATCAGCGACCTCTCGTCAGGCACCATCGACGAGGCCGCGGTATTGATTTGGTGGCCAAGTATTTCAGTTGTGTGTTTGATTCCATTATTGTGTGTTTTATAATAAGAACAGATGTCACATTCCTGTTCAGAATTGTATTTCCTTTTATAACCTCCTGATGTAAATATGTTATAGTAGAAAGAAGAAAACACAAGTACAAAGTCGGCATTATGATACTTGAAGAGGATGAACAGAGGTTCATGAGCAGGGGCTCGTACCTAGGACAGAGGTCCGTTATTGTCGAACAGGGGTTCGTATTGATGAACAGAGGTTCATGAACAGGGGTTCTTACCTTGGACTGAGGTCCATATGTGTACCAAGATCATGAGCAAACAGGGGTGTGCAAGCTGCAGAGAAAGTGTAACTATTCTTTTCTACATTGTTCACATTAGGGGAGTGTATGTGTGGAAATAATAATGTTAACAATAGGGGAGTGAATGTTAGGAATATTTTAATATTGTGAACATTATTATTATTGTGCAAATAATGAGTTGGTGACAACTCGTAGAGATCTCTTAGAGAGATTCTAGGTTTGTTGAGTGAGAATAGGTATTGGGAGAGATTTGTGGGATGCTGAGTGATTAGTGGGATGAGTGTTGACTCCTAGAATCGAGGAGATCAAACTCTATATATGTAACCTCTACCTGTGAATAATATATCCCGAATCATTTGAATCTATAATATCATTATTCGGTGTACTTTCTCTCAGGCGGTTGATTGCTATGATGCACACACACACACACACACACACATATGGTATTTCAAGTTATTTAATATTGAATTTTAGTTACGATCAATTTTAGTTCGATTTTCTAAAAATTGTGGAATTCCTATGAAGAATGGTTTGAAATGTGACTTTTCTACGAATTATTATCACTAAATGTAAATATTAGAATATCCACAATACTTAGACATGACCGAATGAAATTTTCATAGAGATGCTACAAGTATTCTACAATTCTTGTAAATTGTGGAAAATTTTGTGGAATAATTGTGGTAAAAACACTCGTTTGTTGTAGTGAGCTTACATCTGGAGTACTCACATTCATACGAAAGATGCCCCATTTGAAAGCATCACAGACATATGAAGGCTAAATATTTGTAGTTGATCCTCTGTAACCAATGTCTTCACCAATTTGCAGACTAATTTTAGCTAAAATGTTTTGAGAGGTGTCAATATCTACCAAGATTCTAGCATAAGTTGTATGAATCTACTCATAGGTTTTATCATCTAATTTTTCAAAACATCCTAAAGTATCTCCTATAGCAATAAGGCATGATTTGTTCTAGAATTGTAAAGGGAGTTCTAAAAAGTGAATCAAAATAGGGTAGGTATTAAAGGATGAAAAGATGGATACCAAGGGCATTGACATGAGCCCAAGTTCACCCCAAACCCAATACTGGTAAAATATTAAATCCATTTCTTTAGGGGTTTCAAAGACATCAATGAAATAAGCTTTAGCGTAGGGATAAAGCTCAATCTTGAATTTTATATTTTCCCTCCATATTTTAGAAATTGATTTGTTGAGTTAAGATAGCTTAGTCCAAAAATTGTGAAATATGTAGAAGAGGCAAGGGTGACAAAGGCTTTCCTTTTCCCGAGAACCATTTGTAGTAGATCCTCCTCTATCTTGACCACCAGAGTCTTTTGTGAGAGTTTTAAGAACATTCCTCTTTTAGTAGGGGGAACAACAAATGATAACTGTTATCTCCCCCAGTTCTGTTGTCCATGCCCTACAAGGAGGTGTATTTCACAGGAAAATATGGAAAACTATTTTCTTTATTTTTGTTTGGAGATGGGTTGCCCTTTCTACCTTTAGCAGAATCATGAACCTTTCCCAAGTTATTATTTCCATGGTTAGTGGCTGCTCAAAAGCATTCCTTCAAAATGCCCCTATCTCCATCGCATAGGCCTGGGTGAGTACCTTCATAAAAAACTGCAAAGTAAGAGCCAGAATTCACCGTTGCCACCAACAATATTGTTCTCAACAATATTAGGGTTAGGGCATGAGAGTGGAGACAGAGACATCCCTTAATATTACCATGAATATTTTCATCCATTTGAGATTTATTAGTTTCATTGTGCTTTGGTGTGGGACATGAATTAGGGAGGAAGAGATGTTATGTCAACATGTTTATCACCTAATGGAAATTATAAAACAAATGTTAGAATTTTCATTTCATGTTTTAGTGGAGATTGCATTGAAAATGTGATGTTGAGAGGTTCTTGATCATCATATATTATCATCAAAAAACTATGATTACCTAGAAATTTTGCCTCCTCAGAATTTATGATATTCGAAATCAAGAGTGCTCAAACTATACACTCTTGTTATCATGTAGAGAACGAAGCATATAATGATAGTGGTGAAATGTTGTAAACAACACTGGTGGGAGATCTATGAACATAATGGAGGGTGAAAATATGAGGGACTTTCCCCTACCTATCATATCCCCATTTTCACCATCAACGATCTCCTAAAATTGGATGTGGTGAACGTTGATATAAATTTAAAAACGTAATCGGTAGAAATCAAGATAACTATGTGATAGCTATACTCTACCAATGTAAACAAGATTACATGCCTCAAATTCCTTATTTGAGTATGCTTTACTACTGAGCATGGGTGACCATTTGATTGGAGGTGGATTACGTTTTCTCTTACATAAATATGGCATGTATATGAACAATAACTGGGTGATAGAGATAAGGATGTCAAAATTTGGACTTCGTAGTGAATCATGCATAACATTTCCTCCATATGGAGATTATATTTACAATTTGATGCCTTATTTAAAGTGAGAACATTCAAAGTAAATATGTAAGATGAAATTTTTATGGAAATGAAAGGCAACCCACATTTTCAAGAAATTAAATATAGCAAAAAGGAAAATTCATATTGCAACATGTATAATAGTATGATGGAAGGAAACAACATGCCATTCCCATCCCCCTCTTCAGTTTGATCATTTAAAACACCAAGACTTTGTTATTTTGTATTTTACAATGTAAAGGTTTTCGATTGGATGACATTTAATTTATTAGATAAGATGAAGACATGAGTGGAAAGCTGGAAAAAAAAGGTGGGAATTATATACCTATATGTCCCACACCTTTTCCATAGTTTAGATTGTTTCTAACCAGATAATATCTCCTATATGTGTTACACCATATCGTCTCGATCTTCTCACATAATTCATGTGGTTGTGATTTCGGCATAAAGGGGTCAAAATTAAAATAGGATAATCCAATAGGTTCCAAGTTCGAAAGCCAACTACAATGATTGCTTCTTGTAGACGATTTTTTCAGTTTTAAGCTCAATCACTCGCAGAAGAAAAACAAGAGATGTGCAAACAAGCATTACATAATCATATTAAAATACTATTACAAGAACACTAGTTGTTTTTAATGCAACTTTTTGTAGACCACCATTTAAGTTTTAAGCTCGATTATTCGCAGCAAAACAAGAGATACATAAACAAGCATTACGTAATCATATTAGATTGCTATTATAAGAACAATGTTTTTTTCAAATGCAAGGGTACCCGGTCCCCTGGGCTTGGGGGATTAGAACTTGAGCAGGTGGCTAGTGAGCACTCATGCCCCATCATCAGGCCACACCATTACGCCCTTTACAAGAACAATAGTTAGTTATGGTAGAAAACGAGAACAAGAGTTAAGACATTAAGGGCAAACAAAGGAAAACAAATTAAAGTTCGCACTTCACGTGGAATCGAGCATAGTGTCTCTCTCTCCTCAATTCATAAGAAAAATGATAAATATGCTTTTATATTCGTCGTGTAAGGTAGGGATAAATAAGTAGGCGTTGTTCTGTCGAACCAAGCGGTATTCTTTGAGTGGTTTTCAATTAGTGGGTTTTGAAAGACGTATTTTCGTCTACCTAAATTTCTAGTTAATAGAACTGGAACACATTTCGACAACGACTTCAACATGAAGCATACAGATAAAAATGGGTAAGAAAAAGATGACAAACAATGATATTTAGTAGGAACAAAAACAAAGAAAAGATAAAGTCCCTATAATACTAAGGATGAAGCTGGCCAACCTTAATGTTCTCACTTACATCGACATCATCAGCCAAAGAATTAGACACTCTTTTCTAAAATATAAGAAACTTTTAAAAATAAAGAAAAATAAAATTATAACAAATAAGATGCTAAGTGACATAACAAGAAAGATGGTTAAGTAATCAAATTAAAATACTAATCAAATTCGAATTCAAACTAAGTTCTTAAATCACAAGCTAAACTAAGTTAATTGACGATAGAAAACAAGAACAAGAGTTAATACACGATACAAAACGTGTCCACAAAAAAGCGTGAGGAGAAGCGAACGCATAAATAAGTAGGTGCTATTCTGTCGAGCCGAGCGGTTTTCGAATGGCGGGTTTGGAAAGATGTATCCTCGTCTACCTAAGTTTCGAGGGGCGGCATTGATATGAACGTGCTTCAAAGACCAATGAAATCCGGTTTAAGAAAGGCCTTCGGCGTAATCATCGGAGTTGCAGTTCTTAATTAGACAAAATACAATCATAATTTCTTCCACTGAGAAAAATGAAGTAGCTATTCTCTTCTTTAAGCTGCACAAAATACAAAATCTGACAGCGTATGCTTCCACAAAAAGTATTTAAGTGTAGACTGTAGTACTTAATGGCGAAATAGACATCTGTGGATGACGGCGGGCCGTCAGATAACGTCAGAATATGAACAGATCTTTACAGGTTACTTCATTTTCCTAATCAACTATTCTCTGCAATTTTCCATAAATACAAATGCTAATTTCAAGTCTATAATTGTCAATCAGTTAAAAAACGAGATTTGTTCATTCGTTCAATTCATTTTTTAATTTTTTTAACAATGATCATCGGCTACGTTAACTCAACAGATATGCTAAAAACTCAAATATCCTTTATTGGAAAATGAATAAGAATATTAAGAAATGATTGAACAAAAATAATGTAAGAAAAAAATTAGTTTGTAACTAGATTTTTATCTGCATCAAAATCCTTTAATCTTTGTTTGAAACATTTTCATTTCCAGTTGCTACAAAATTGAAATGAAGAACATAATCTAAATCAAATAAATAATAAATTTGAAATGAAGAATATAGTCCAAATGAAATAAATAATAAATAATATTTACGGTATTTAAAAGGAAAATGAAAAAATACAACATATTCCATAATATTATATTTTAAGATAAATTAATAATTACTAATAAAATTTTCAAACAAAAATCACTCTACAAATCTTTTATTTATATTTTAAAATGAATAAAAACATTCTAATTTTAAATATATTATATTTTATTATATTATATATTATATATTTGAAGAAACTAACAAATATATATGAAAAAGGTCCACAAACCATTAAATTGCAAGCCTAATTGTAATAGCCTCCCCTATGTTGTGCTCTATTTAAACTTGTGGTCATCCCATTTTTTAGGATAATATTATTGAATTTATGGAAAGGAAGACACACCCCTTAAGTCATTTCGATGAATAAGGTTTGTCTAAAGTGATTTTTCTCCCATTAATTAGTCTACGAAGATAAACTAGAAAGTGCCAATTGCCTTTAGAATAATATTTTCTAATTTTATTTGTATATTTTGATATATAATGTACATTACATGTAGCGGGCCTTCTTATTGTGCAGTTTTACAATATTCTAACAACCCTTTGTGCATGGTGAAACTTGAATATTTTGACAACCCTTCGCGTATGGTGGAATTTATTAGAAATTATAATGATGATTTGACTTCATACCATGCTTATGGGGTTCTTCTCAATGATGTTTTAAAGCTACTATAATTCTCTTCTTAGAGTTACAATCTATCTAATTGTCAATGACATGGGTCATTACAAGTTACATTCTAATTTTACTATAGTATATATCATACATATGAAGTTACTAATAAATATATATTGTTTGCAAATAATATAAATAATAAATAATATTTAACGGTATTTAAAAGAAAAATGAAAAATACAACATATTCCATAATATTATATTTTAAGATAAATTAATAATTACTAATAAAATTTTCAAACAAAAATCACTCTCTGAAATCTTTTATTTATGTAACAACCCAAAATCACACACACGTGAACAACACAGTAAAAGACAGGAATTTTTTTTTTTTGACTTGCTTGACACATAACATGGCGCAACATGTCGTCACCAAGGTTACAACTAACACTGTGAACAACTTGATACAAGGATGGCCATAAAGGCAGCACGGAAACGTTCACACCTATCAAGGACAATTTATTTTTTTCTTTTTTGACGAGACAACATGGAAGTCCAACCACATGACACACTCACAGCTAGGGCAAGCCACAGTAAGAAATGGTTGGAGGTTATTTATTTTGATAAGACTCCCTTTAGTTCATGACTTAAGCTTTCAGAAGGATTCAATACATGATTCGCGCAAACTCATCTCACCAACTGAGTTAATTTCTTATACACTGTAGAGTAGTTCACTTAAAGTCTTCTCCTACTTGCTAAATTTTATTATCTTCCAGAAACTAACCATTGTTTTCCTTTAAGCTTGTTTAAGAGTTCACCCAAAAGGGGTAGTGTTCGCTAGTTTAGCTAGGGATATCAATTTATAAATGTTTACTTCACAAAGGATGGTTTCATTTTGATCACTCATGGAATTATTTGATTTCAAATAGATCACCTTTACATTTATTTGTTGAATATAAAATTATTATTTTTGTTTAGCTTCTTTAAGGGTTAACCGACTCATTTTACTTTACTTATAAAATATTGTCACTAAGTCTTAGAAAGTTTTAACTTAACAATTTATTCTCAAAAATCAAAGTTTTACCATACTCATATCGATGGAAAGATTGAATACCATTTCTCACAAAGGTAAGTTACCAGTCAAATTACAAAAAAAGACAAACAACTTCTTCACGAATTTTCCGAACAATTCCAGGCTAGAGGTCATATAAACTCTTTGCAAGCAATGTTACACAATTTACAACACATAGAAACTTTTACAAGGAACTTCATAAGTTGCACTGATGAAACCTTTACAACTCTTTCCTTTAATCTACTCGCATAATCCATCTGCACAAATACTAACTAGAATCAGTTCGCGAGAACTGAGCATGTTAAGGCTACACATAGCAATAGTAAGCTAACATTTAACAATATCAAGAAAGGAAAGTTCTAATTCAAAAATGGATTAGAACACAACTCACAACTCCAAGATTAATCACATGAGAGAGAAATCTAAACCATCCAACAAGGAGAAAGTCAAAATACCAGTAAGAACAAAATTGCATAAATCAAGGCAAGACCTTATGGGTTAGGAACAAGAAAGTCAAGAGTGTTGATATCTCCTTCATGTAATCCTATGGGTTACGTGATTGGAATCCAAAATTTACTCCATCCAACAAAAGGGGTCCAAGAGAAGACAAAGCGTACTAATTATGATCGTAGGCGCGAAGCAAAATGACGTTATCCAATTCTTCCAGGGGGGCTTCATAGTAATATGGGTTCGACGCCCTTAAAAGAACACAACTATAGTTTCAGTTTTAACCAAGGAGTTTACCACTACCTTCTTATAGGATTTCTTAAACGTAGTACTAGTTAACCCAAACAAATCCACTTTTCCAAAAGCGTACAAAAGAGACACAGAAAGGGCCATTATTCTACCAACAAACCCTATCCTAATCGTCAACTTCTCTACATAATATAAGGGAAAGCTAAACCCAAAAGTAGTTAATAATTTTTATATATTTCCGACAATACCAATAAGTACTTTAAAATAAAAATAAAAATTGATTTTCCTTAACAAAGCCACGAAAAGGGACTTTTAGTAACCAAGTTCGAAGAATAAGATATTCGAGTTCGAAAACAAAGGGATTCGATACACGGTGGGTAATACACCAACGATGCCCCAGACTCAAAAGACCTTACCACGAGTACAAGCACAAAATAAGAACCAACGCACTTATCCATCAGGAAGGTTACGCAGTGCAGTCAGGCCTAGAAGTTCTATGAACTCCTTGCCAAAGGTATAGAAGATGGAAATTTTACCCGATCCATGTGGGCTTATCGAGGAAAAGTCTAGCAAATATCAAACAGGTAAATATAACAGCCACCTATGACATTATCACTGTAATCAGCTGTCATCTAACAGGAAACGAGTTCACGAATCCAATACCATGGATTCACCTACAACTTTTGTTTCAGTCCAGCTATTAATAGCTTGCTCGCGACCCTTAATAAAATTGAAGAGATTTCATTCAATTAAACTTACAATGTTTCCCCCTTACTTTAAACACACAAGAGTTTGAACCAGGAAGAAGGTAAAGTAATTCTCTCAACACGTCGAGGCCAAAATTAGAAGTCAGGTTATTCATCCTCTAGAACTAGGTACAAAAGTCGACCATGTACAGTTCTATAGCAAAACCCTAATGCCATTTCTAATCAAACAAAAAGTAAGGAATGCCCACAGGCTTAAACAAGTTTTAGAACACAATGTCACTATTAATGTACCTTTTAGCAAAACAGGAGAGCCCTAAACAGGAAATACGTATTTATTCAACCAAAAGAGGTATGTAGGCTTAACCTTCCATTTAGTAACCTTCAATTATAATTACCATCACAGAATTCTTTTTAAAAGAAAGTCATATAAGCAAACAAAACTCAATAATGTTTCCTTCCCTACGAACTAGACTGCATCACTCAATATTGCAGTAACCCATTTAGACAAATATGAAATAGAGTAAGCTATAAGAGAGGAAAGAACATTCCAAGCAAAATCAGCGAAATTGGAATGAGATTTAAAGGAACAACCACGAAACCATTTTTCTTGGCACCATTCAAGAGGAAAGATTATTCATTTCAAGATACTGAAAGAAAGTAGAAAACTATTACAAGGAGTAGAGTTAACATGCCTGATTATAATTCTTCCAACCAACAACCACGTCGACCAGGGCTCAGGCAACAGCAACACAACCTGCGCAACTTCTCTTCCTCCACCAGCTGAAGATCCATATCCTGTTAACGGCCATGCTTGGCATAGGAAAGGGGGTGATTGAAACATGCCTTCTTGGAATCCTCGGAGCAACTCCGGGAAGATAGAAGCACTCTGTTCTGAAGAGCATCACAACCACCATAGAAAACCCACACAACCAATGCACTAAACTTAATACAGATAAACACAAGTAACATATAATCAAGGACCACATTTAATCTACCAGTAGCTTGCAACTATCCATTACTCGGTATTGGATTATTTCTCTAAATCCTACATGTTAACTACATTGGTACATAGATATTAGCAACCGAGGAATTTCACTAACCCCTAAATATAATTTCTGAGACTCTAAGAAAATGGAAAAACAAACATCAGTGTGAATACCAAATAAGGTGGCCCTCATATCCAAAACAATAAATAAATCCAACATATACATTACTTACTAAAACTAAGGAAAAACAAGGTGCTGAAGCCTCAATAACCAGGACAATAAACATATCTAACACATAAATTAGTTACTCGAATTACAAGAACGTGTAAAAATTGTAAACGCTAGAAAGATCAAAGAGTCAAAACTACAAATAAGGTGAAGTTGGATGATGAAGATTTTCTAGAGTAAAGCAAACCCTAACTTATTAGTCCTTTCAGTACATTGTAATTTACAAAAGCAATAAGAGTTGGCTTATCTGTCTTATAATACACGTAGAGAATTTATTAACATGGAATTTTAAAATCTACCACCCGAAGGTATGTACTGCAATAGCTAAATACTAAACCGCCACAATATCATAGAGTACTAAACCACCACCAGACACAACTGTAATAAAATACATAACATAAATCCATATCAAACATAGTAATGTAGCGGAAATGCTACTGACAGAAAAAAAATATTAAAAACCCTAAACAATCCTCGAAAAAACAAGTAAAAGCTTAGAAACCTTAAACATTTTTACTGAACTCTTGATGTTAAAACCACCTAAAAGCATAAATAACGGAAGAGACATCGACTGACCTTGGCCTCGGTTTCTCTGTTTGCCCTCATGATATGATGCCGCCTCCATTTTTTTTTCTGTTTTCTAATCTTGGCCTCTGTTTCTCTGTCTCCCCTGCGCAAGTTATGGCCGCTCGCAATAAGATGCCGCCTCCATTTTTTTCCTGTTTTTAATCTGAAATAATGTTCATGGTAGTAACAAACAGATATACAAATACAAGCACAGAAATCAAGCACAATATACATGAGACAGAACGCGCACATTCACACTACACAGATGCACATGACCCATCAATCAGCTCCCTCGGCACTATAATTAAATTCCTCTCCTCAGTACAGACAATGCGGATACATGGGCAGCATCCGCATCCGGATTCAACCATACGAACAATGCAACTGAAAATGATATATAATGAGTATACTGCAATCGACAAGGGTATCCACGCTGAGTATCCGCTATCAGATATCAAACGCTCCAAATAAAATACGTAGAAACATCCACATCGGGTATACACACTGAGAATCCTGAATTTGAGGATGCATTCGATACAGAACAGATAACAATGTAGCTGGACATCCTGCTTGTTGGAAGCGCTCAACAGGCTTCTACCACAGCTGCAAGATTTTGCAACAACTGATCACGACTGGTCGCGTGCAAACAGAACACCAGGATCAACACCAATGGTTCCTTGGGCTCGCCCTGCAGCAGCTGTCACACTTAGCTCTCTCTGGGCCACTGATTTTCTGAGATAAGTTTACTTCTCTACCCTGTAGCTACTGCATAACGCCGAACACCTCCTCACGGCACTTTCCTAGGAGAATTTCAGTTCTACGCTCCACGTTTGGTAGGCACAGGCTAGGAGTGTACTGGTCCTTGTTTATTGCATTTGGTGAGACTGTGACAGCTACTGAGGGCGCCCCCTGCCAATCTGACCCGACTCTCACCCACCTGCCTTCAATTCTCTCAGAAAAACCGTCCCATTCTTTCATTTGGTCAAGCAATTAAATACATTCACCAAACTACTGCGCCTTGTCAAGAAAACACGCGCCTTCCCACGCCCTCCACTCCGTTTCCATTTTTTAAAAATTTATTTGTTTCAAAATTTTTACTTTCATTATTATTGTTATTTATTTCAGAGGGGTTCGAACCGCAGATTGTCTATCCAAAATCCCAATCGATGCCATTTACCCTTCCTTAAGCAAGCAGAACGTGGTCGACAATATCAGAAATACGGATTAATATTAATTTCTTTGTCGGTTGATAACTCACTACTAGCTTGGATGTCATGTAACTATTCTTATCTCCTATAATATCAGACATTATAGAAAATGTAACAACGAATTCCACCAAATGGGCAAGTATAATTTGAGTCATGTCTAATGGAACCCTACCCGTCACACGAAAAATGTGATTAATAGATTTTTAATTAAGAAAAGGGTCGTAAAGCACTCAGGAATTCATATCCACAAAGAATAAGGAAAACAATTTATATCCTAAGCTCATAAAGATTATTCAGGAAAGAGTAGAGATATTCCATGCTTAGCACTCGATCGCCACAGGATGAATAGGTGTAATGTAGAACAGGGCATTACAATTTATATTTTAAAATGAATAAAAAACATTCTATTTTTAAATATATTATATTTTATTATATAAGATATTAGATATTTGAAGAAACTAACAAATATATATGAAAAAAGGTCCACAAACCATTAAATTGTAAGCCTAATTGTAATAGCCTCCCCTATGTTGTGCTCTATTTAAACTTGTGGTCATCCCATTTTTTAGGATAATATTATTGAATTTATGGAAAGGAAGACACACCCCTTAAGTCATTTCGATGAATAAGGTTTGTCTAAAGTAAATTTTTTCCCTTTAATCACCTACGAATATAAAATAGAAAGTGCCATTGCCTTTAGAATAGTATTTTGTAATTTTATTTGTATATTTTGATATATAATGTACATTACATGTAGCGGGCCTTCTTATTGTGCGCTTTTACAATATTCTAACAACCCTTTGTGCATGGTGAAACTTGAATATTTTGACAACCCTTCGCGTATGGTGGAATTTATTAGAAATTATAATGATGATTTTACTTCATACCATGCTTATGGGGTTCTTCTCAATGACGTTTTAAAGTAACTATAATTCTCTTCTTAGAGTTACAATCTATCTAATTGTCAATGACATGGGTCATTACAAGTTACATTCTAATTTTACTATAGTATATATCATACATATGAAGTTACTAATAAATATATATTGTTTGCAAATAATATAAATTATGATATTTACAATTGAAATAAAATTCTTTCGGTCTAAATTTACTTATTTAATATATTTTTAAATTTTAAAATAGAGTTATAATATGAAAAAGGGTCCACAAAACATCAAATTGCAAGCCTTATTACAATGGCCTCGCCTATGCTATGCTCCATTTAAACTTGTGGTCATCCCTTTTTTAGGATAATATTACTGAATTTATTGAAAGGAAGACACACCCTTCAAGTCATTCAAATGAAAAGGTTTGTCTAAAGTGATTTTTCTCCCCTTAATGAGTCTACGAAGAAAAAATGGAAAGTGCGAATTCCCTCTACAATAGTATTTTCTATTTTTATTTTTTTATTTTGATATATAATGTACATTGCATGTAGTGGGCCTTCTTATTGTGCAGTTTTAAAATATTCTAACAACCCTTCTTGTATGGTGAAACCTCAATATTAGGACAACCCTTCTCTTATGGTGGAACTTCTGAGAAATTCTAATCTCATTATTTGGCTTCATACCATTCTTATGGAGTTTTTCTCAATGATGTTTTTAAGCTACTATAATTCTCTTCTTAGAGTTACAATTTATCTAATTGTTAATGTTTTATAATGACCATGATCAAGTTTATCATCAACCACATATTTAAATTATTAAATAGGTCAAGTAGATAAGTTTTCAAATTCCCTATAAATATTATGATGTCATGAGAGATGAGCATGGTAATATATTGTTTTAAGAGAAAATTTGGTTGCATTGGGAAATTGGGTATTCTATATAGCATAATTTCAAAACCATATGCTAAACTAAACTAAATTTTAAGTAATGATTCATCTATTATGTTTTGGTTTCTATTACGTGAGAATCAATCCTAGAATTTATTTGGCTAACCTAGAGTTTATGTTGTTTTATGTTGTAAAGGGAGGAACTTAAGTTGAAATGAATATGTCGAGATGTTCATAACTATGCCGATAGATCTATTAGTAGTTAATGTAAGAAGTACCTAGGTTAAAAAATATTTTATGGTAGGTGTACTAGCCCTTTGTATTAACATGTATGAATTAAACATATATAAATAGTAAATAAATTAGAGATTCCCTATGAAAACCTTTAACATCACCTAACACCCCCCCTCTCACCACCACAAAAAAAAAGACACTACAATCTGGGATGTTTTAAATATAACATTTAATTTCATGATGAATACATTTCATGTTATTGTCTAGAAGAAGACAAAGTAAAAGAATGTGAAATGAATATGCCACAATGTAGATGGAAATATTATTCTAGTTGCATTATTAAATGTGAGGAATTTTATAGGATGAAACGAATTATTAGACAATGCATTATTAACTTCTTTTCTTAGATCGAATTAGGTGTTTTAGATAGTATTGGTGTAACACCCACATTTTCAATGCACAAAACCCAATACAAACTCAAAAATTAATTAAGGAAATTATGGAATTTTTTTGTTTAACAGGTTTTCAACAAGATACTATCAACTTGGATTAATTAACTCTTGTTTAATACATTTATCACATTTGAAAAATTGTTAAATATAAAATTAATAATTAATATTATTAATTTACACCAAGGGAACTTTGGGATAAATCCCTTTCTAGGGTTTTCGTTAACTCACCTTATTTAAAATATTAACTAGGTCAATGTTTCCTTAGTTAGTTTAATACTTACTTCTCACAACAATTAACAACAATTCCCCTCATGAGGTTATCTAACTAAACATTTTAAATTCCAATTAATTAACCCTTACAATTAATTAGATAAGTTACCCCTTTCACAATATTATTCAAGTTATCATTATTAGACCAATGTCATTTATTTACTTAATAACCTAAGGCTAGAGTCTCAACTTACTCTAAGCATTAAGTCACCCCAATCATTAGATACCCATACCTTAGTTAAAAATTACCCAACCCCATAAGGTGCTACAACTTGAAATGTGTAGCATTGATCCTCAACCCTTAGATTAAATGCATTTGCACCGTTAGATCTAGGTATTTTCAAATGAACCCTAAACATCCTTATGAGGTCTTCTTATCAATTATTTTACCCTAAATCATTCATTTTTTCCATTTTAATTTGTAGGTTGGAGGAGTGGAAGAAATGGAAGCAAGAAGTCAAACCATGGAGAAATTTCTTGGAATGTAGTTTTCCGAAGGAGAGAACTTCCTCCACTCCTTTCTTTATCTAGTTTAGTTTATTTATGGGTTTGTTATTACAAGGTTCCTTATTAGTTTAATGTAGAGATTCCACCAAGAATCTGGGTTTTCTATTTGGTTATTTACATTCTGTGGGTTCATTATTTATGAAAAACCCTATTTCATTAGATCTGTGAGATTATACACATTTTGGTTCCCATAAATGAATTTATATGCTCAGATGAATGGATTTTTTCATTTACAAGTTACCAGTGGTTCCATTTTATAGTTTTAAAGCTATGAATTTAATTGAATTCATCTCAGGTTTTGCATAATCATAAATTTAATTTTTCTGTCAAAAGTGACAAAACCGCCACCCTGAGCTAGTTGGTGGTCATGTACCACCACCTTGTCTTGAGTGGTGATTATGTAACTGCTCTACTCTACACGGGGAGGTTACAGAAACCACCACTCTACATAAGGGAGTGATTACATTTCCCAAAAATAGAACCTCATTGTCATGTATTTTCTAGCATCTTTTGTACTTGGGATGCTTACATGGTAATATTAAATTTTATTATGGTGCCTACAATCAATAGTTGATAGGTTGATGTCATTTCTTCATTTTAAACCAAATTTAAGATAATCAATCAAATGTATACACACATCCAATTACATTGAAGTAACGATCATTGTTTCCTACTTTAGTTTAAACATATTGTATTTCAATATCTTCATATTTTTACATACTGAGGGTATTGTCATGCCAATATATTTCCAACTTTTTAATATACTAACTCTTACTATCACAATAATAATGTGTCTATTTTCAGTTCACGACAATAATAATATCCATTTCAAAAAGAAAAATCAAGTATAGCTTTCATACATTCTTTCAATACAAACAAAACAATTTCACCAAAGGAAAGCGAAAACAACTATGATTTTATTTCCAAATTTGAGAGAAATATAACGACCCAAAATCCACACACACAAACAACATAGTGAAATACGGGATAACTTTCTTTTGACTTGCTTGACACATAACATGACGCAACATGTCGTCACCAAGGATACAACTAACACTTGTGAACAACTTGATACAAGGATGGCCATAAAGGAAGCATGGAAACGTTCACACCTATCAAGGACAATTTACTTTTCTTTTGTGAAAGGACATGGCAAAAGACCAACCACATTACATAGTTATAGCTGAAGACATCCCACTCGTGAAAAACTTCTTAAGATTACTTGATTTACTAGAGACATCTTACAATTCTTAGCTTACGTTCTAGAAGGTTCATGATATGTTTCATACCATTCTTCTTATAGGATTAAATTCCTTTTCCTTTTATAGAACTTGAGGACTATCCTAGGATCACCTATAATATGAAAATTCCTTGATCAATTTGTTTACAAAACCAGAGGTAAGCAATTCCACAAGGCTATCTATCTAAACCCCCACTATCGAAACTCATTTCATACCCACATTGCATAAGGAGGCAAGCGTAAGATCAAAAGGAGAGGAGTATCGTTAAGGTTCAGAACCCTAATCATCTTTGATCAAGAATTAAAAATTTATCATAGCTTTGACAAGGACTACAAGGTACCATGGTAATGGTTAGAGAGAGAAGATAATTTATTTTATTATGATCTATTTAGTTATTAACCGGTCTTTTAATGAGTCTTAAGAGTTCAATTGAATTTTGGTAAAAGCTTCATTTAGAAATCATCTTGATTAAGTTCGTCGGGGAATACACAGGGGTTCCCAACATGGAAGCATTATACTTAATGTGTTTTTATTCAAACTCCTGTACTAGATAAGATCTACCGATATCCCCAAAAGCCAACAATGATATTACTTTTAAAATTGATTAACGTTTCCCAACAAGAGGACAATGTTTAATCCATAGCTTAAGGTTAGCAATGGTAGGTATTTTTTTTTTTTTTTTACATCGTTGGATAAACACTTTCTTTCCAATTAAAGACTCTTAATTTTATCAACCAAATACAACTTCATTATTATCTTCTTTATTTATTCATCTATGTATTCCTCTTCTTTTATCTTTGATTATCTTTAGAAAAAGGGGACTTCAACCCACTAAAATATGGCTAGAAAACATTGATACTAGTACCATGGAGGGTTACTAAACCAATAAGCATTATGACCTGAAAGAATAAATTATCGTTATTTAACAAGAACGCAAACCACGCTTATAACATTTCCATTCAACTAGGCACATGAACCAAAGGAGTCAAGAGATTGGATTTCACTTGGGTCAAGAACAAGAAGGTAACAAAATAAGCCAAGCCATGCTACAAAATTTCCATGACTATAAATGATATCACCAAAAGAATACTCATAACAAGGTCAAGATTGAATATTATTTCTCACAAAGGTAATTTACCGGTTAACCTACGAAGGACAAGACAACATCATCACGAAATTTCAAAACAACCCAAGGCAAGAGGTTTTCTAAACTTCTTTACAAGCACTATTACAAAAATTTACCTCACATTGGACATTTTTACAAGGAACTTCATAAATTGCACCGATGAAACCTTTACAACTCTTTCCTTTAATCTACTCGCATAATGCATCTCGCACAAATACTAGGCTGGAATCGGTTCACGAGAACCGAGCATGTTAAGGCTACTTATTACAATAGTAAGCTAACATTTAACAATATCAAGAAAGGAAAGTTCTAATTCAAAAATGGATTAAAACACAACCCACAACTCCAAAATTATTCGCATGAGAAAAGAAATCTAAACCATCCAACAGAGGAGAAAGTCAAAATACCAAGTAAGAACAAAATCACATAAATCAAGGCAAGACTTTATGGGTTAGGAACAAGAAGGTCAAGAGTGTTCATATCTCCTTCATGTAATCCTATGGATTACTTGATTGGAATCCAAAACTTACTCCATCCAACTAAAGGGGTCCAAGAGAAGACAAAACATACTAATTATGATCGTAGGCACGAAACAAAACGACGTTATCCAAATCTCCCAGGGGAAGGCTTCATAGCAATAATTAGGGTTCGATGCCCTTAAAAGAAAAACAACTATAGTTTCAGTTTTATCCAAGGAGTTTTACCACTACCTTCTTATAGGATTTCTTAAACGTAGGACTAGTTAACATTACAAAACCACTCTTCCAAAAGCATACAAGGGAGATACAAAAAGGGGCCATTATTCTACCAACAAACCTTATCCTAATCGTAAACTTCTCTACATAATGTAAGGGAAGACTAAACCCAAAAGTCGTTAATAATTTTTTTATATATTTCAGACAATGTCAATAAGCATTAAAATAAAAATTGATTTCCTTAACAAGGCCACAAAATGGGACCTTTTAGTAACCAAGTTTGGAGTATAAGATATTCGAGTTCGAAAACAAAGGGATTTGCTACACGCAGAAGGAAAAACACCAACGATGCCCCAAACTCAAAAGACCCTACCACGAGTGCAAGCATAAAAAAAAAATAAGAACCAACACACATATCCATTAGGAAGGTTATGCAGTGTAGTCGAGGCCTAAAGCCTAGAAGTTCTATGAGCTCCTCCAAATGGTATAGAAGATGGAAATTTTACCCGATCCATGTGGGCTTATTAAGGACATGTCTAGCAAATATCAAACAGATGAACATAATAACCACCTATTATATTATCACTATAATCAGCTGTCATCTAACAGGAAACGAGTTCACGAGTCCAATACCATGGATTCACCTACAACTTTTGTTTCGGTCCAGCTATTAATAGCTTGCTTGCGACCCTTAATAAAATTTGTAGAGATTTCATTCAATAAAACTTACAATGTTTCCCCCTTACTTTAATCAAACAAGAGTTTGAACCAGGTAGTAGGTATAGTAATTTTCTCAACACGTAGAGGCCAAAATAGATGTCAGGTTATTCATCCTCTAGAACTAGGTACAAAAGTCAACCATGTACAGTTCTAAAACAAAACCCAAATGTCATATTCTAATTAAACAAAAAGTAAGGAATGCCCACAGGCTTAAACAAGTTTTAGAACCCAACGTCACTATTAATGTACCTTTTAGCAAAACAGGAGAGCCCTAAACAGGAAATACGTATTTATTCAACCAAATAGAGATATGAAGGCTTAACCTTCCATTTAGTAACCTTCAGTTATAACTACCATCACAGAATTCTTTTAAAAGAGAGTCATATAAGCAAACAAAACTCAATAATGTTTCCTTCCCTACAAACTAGATTGCATCACTCAAAATTGCAGTAACCCATTTAGACAAATATGAAATAGAGTAAGCTATAAGGGAGGAAAGAACCTTCCAAGCAAACCCAGCGAAATTGGATCGAGATTTAAAGGGACAACCAACACAATCAGGCAGCGATATAAACAACCATGAAAACATTGTCTAGGTGCTATTCAATAGGAAAGAAAATTCATTTCAAGATACTTTTGAAAAAAGTAGAAAACTATTAGTATTAGATTTAACATGCCTGTTTTAACGCTAAATCTCATGGCTACATACGTGCAGACACCTTCTCCCAGTAGTCCCAAAATTATTTCTCCACCAAATTCATGCTTCTCACCCACTCGGCATCCCAAATATCACGCAAAAGACACAATAACCATTCCGGTAAACTGCATAGACACAGGCAGAAGGAGAAAGTTCATTCTAGAGCAGTTAACCCCAATTCCCAGTATGTAATTCCATGAAACAACAACAGAAATTTGGAATAATTAACAGGGTTTTGCATGTCCTTGCAATATGCTTTTACTCTTGGGTCTAGATTCTAGAACAAGATCGGAAAGTCTTGCGTTCAACTATTCAAACAACTCATGAATTGCTTTCCTATTTAAGGCATTGTCAATTAGTTTTTAAAGCCATTAGGACGCACTATTACATTAGTTTACCCATCAATTTGTGCGCAAAGAAAACATTCCAGAAACTAAAATCAAAGTTGATTCATGCTTACCATTGGAAGTCTCACACATTATAGCTTGCTTCAATTAACATCACTTTTATCCTCCACGCTAAGCAAAATTTATTGAAGCATTTTTCAAACAGTTCATCCAAGGCACCAAACATCACCATCTCTGCTTCTACAAGGGCTTCTTTTAAGGACTCCATAACTTATTTCTCCCCAACGTTTCAACCTCTGCACTGAATAACACCAGCAGAAGAGGGACAACAAAGAAATACAGAGCATTTCTAATCAAATAATGGTAGCCCAACTTGACATGCCTGAGATTGACAGAGTGTAAGAAATTAGGTAATCTTCTCCGGACTTTAACAGAGAATGTTTTGAATCCTACATTGGGACCAGAGCTCTCCCAAGACATTTTCTCCAACATTGCATAGATCTCCTGACAAGTTCATACTTGCAAAGCAAATTGTGCTTCATGAATACACTGAAATGGAACAGATCCGCCTCAATGAGATCCTCTTCCATGAGTTACATCGCAGAACAAGCAAGGTCTCGAGAGAACCTCTCGTAATAAATTTCATCGGGTCTCCCCGGTAACACTCTCACTGTCACTTAATCGATTTAAAAAAAAATTATCTTGAAGGAGATACCCTAGATTTGAGGATGCGTCGTCTGAACGTAGCATGATGACACCATAGTTGGATGACCTCGCTTGTTGGAAGCACTCGGCGAGGCTTCCCACACCATGCTTTGAACTCAGAAGCCAGGCGAGTAAGCTTCCCTAAGCTTGCGATCGAGCTTCTTCTTCTGACCACACTAGACGACGAACCGACTTTCCAAAATGAAAAGGCAAGACAACTCAACTAAAAACTTTATCTTGTTCTTCTACTACAATTTCTAGATTTTTCAATCACCGATCACGACTATGGTCGCGTGCAAACAGACCAACGTCGGGTTCGGCACCAATGGTTCCTTGGGCTCGCCTTTGCACCCCGGTGTATATAGTCGCACTTACTCTCCCTGAGGCCACCGCTTTTCCACGAGATAAGTTTACCTCTCAACCCACATCGTGCTGCTGCATACACCCAAATAATTCCACGGCACTCCCGGGAGAAGTTCGGGCTACGCCCATGGGTTCTTCACATGTGAGCCACGAGGTTTTGAGACCCACGCCCACCCACACACATTGAAAGAGAATCATAACGAGATCATGGTGAAGAAAATGGGACTCCACCGACTCCTCATGCAAGGACAGAGAACAAGAAAGTCATACAGACGGCAGGTAGGGTGGTTGGGAGGAGGCCAAGGTGGCAGTAGAGGCAGGTAGAAAAGAATCCGATGCCCAGCTGGGCATTACATTCTCCTCCCCTTAAGAAAGCATCGTCCTCGATGCGACATAACACAACGGAAAAGAAATGGTTCGCAACCAAGAACAGGTACAGGAGAAAGTACACTTTATGGTTTAAAATTTTAGTTGATTAAAGCACGGCCACAAGGTAGCCTTAGGAACATTTGGTAGAAATTTTAACTTTTAAGGTTCTCAGAAGATTGGCGCTCTTTCTTATTTATTATTTTCGTTAGTCTCTTTCCATTAACATTATTCTTAGTTTAATTTCTTTTAAAATTTCATCATTGAAGAGTTTTGGTTTATTCCTTATCATTGTGGGTGCCAACATGAACTACTAACACAACACCCTATCAGGTTCACAAGACCCTACAGATTCACAAGCACACAAGTATATACTTCAAGATTGTATTACACCACAAAGTTTACTCAAATACGGAATGGAATAGGCACAGTCCACATAACATAGTACTCGACACACATCAATGACTGACATACAAAAACTCAAAGAAAAGAGTACTACAATCCACCGTACATTTCCTCAATTTGCATCGATGAAATAATTCACATAACACCAAACCATGCTACAGGTACATAGTGTCCACAAGGGAATCAATGACATATCCACAACATCACAACACATATCCATCTGACATGAGTAACACCTACATCAAAAGACCACTACCAAAACATCACAATAACTCAACATATATCCTGAAACATCAACCATATAGACAAATATCATATGCCTCCCTCAAACTCTTATGCCTCCCTCAAGTATCTTATGCCTCCCTCAAACTCTTATGCCTCCCTCAAGTCTCTTATGCCTCCCTCAAACACTTATGCCTCCCTCAACTCTCTTATGCCTCCCTCAAATTCTTATACCTCCGTCAAGCTCTTATGCCTCCCTTAAACTCTTATGCCTCCCTCAAGCTCTTATGCCTCCTCAAACTCTTATGCCTCCTCAAGGAGGCCGGTTGACCCTATGGTCCAAGACACATAGAGTTCGAACACTCCTAACCCAAGTGACATAATAACGCGTGGTTCAACAACCCGCTAGTTATATGTACTCCTTGGGGCATACCCCATACAACAAGTGGGTCCATAGGTCAAACCAATCCATGGTGCATCCTATGACCCTATTCCACACATCACGACAATAGAACCAGCACAACAATCCAATCCAAAGTGCCAAGTGGCAAAGTACAAGCCTTGGGCAAGGCGGTAAAAATTCCAAATTTAAAAGAAGACCCAAATTCAAGCAAAATAAATGGCCAAATAGCCATAGTTAGTATCAAAATCCCCATGTTAGTGCCACAAACCAAGGAAATGCCCAAAATTGTAAAGCATGGCAATCAAGAAAAGTTGCTGGTCCTTACAAAATAAGGTAAAAAGCTCAATTTACGAATAAAATCAACTTATAATAATGTCACATTACGATAACTGTGTGGCCTTATCTAGCCACCAAAGGGGTACTCAATGAGTTGCTAGCACTCGGACATCGAGCCTCAGCTCATAAAATACATATCAATAATACAACTATCATCACCTCCATCTGAATCATCCCGCCACCACTTCGACAAGGCTAAACATAGTCATAGATACACTAAGGTTGCATACATACAACCACATAGGGAGAGAGGAAAGAATCACATGTTATCTACTAAACCAAGTTTTTACTCAAGTTAATGACCCATGGTACACCATTCCTCACTCTCAACATACACTTCTACCGATTTCCCTCAGGATCGGTTAGCGTAAGGTTCACAACATAACATACAACAACATCACTAACATAACGGTGTCACACACATAACTACCATAACGTCTTACATATGGTACATATACAACACGATCATACATTCAATGAGTGTAACTCATCACTTTACCACATTCGCACCCAAAGTGCAAGCACCATATGATAGGGTTCATACACTCACCGTATGACCCAAAATCACAACATGAAGCATTACATATTTGCACAAGTCATACATACGATGAACATAGTACATCTCAACATAACATCTATCATTTGCATAAATAAGGTGGTACACACATTTCTTGTAACATGGTAAAAACATCATGATACAACTCATTTCCTTTAACATCAATCTAGTCATAAAACACATTGATACACCCACATATCACAATATGTCACAATGCTCTAACACTATGTCATCCACTTTATAATTCTTTTCACACATCACAAAGTAGGAATTCACACATGAATTCTTCATAGAATCCACAAGAAGAGGAGAGAAATACTCCCATCCCCAACATATCAACATGATGAAAACACGCACTAATGACATACACATCATGTGCGTTCACAATATCACAATTACGTCAATAATCACATCACGTTTAAAGCACATTACTCTTCCAATATCTACCACCATCATGCAACATCATCATCATCATGCAACATAACACCACCACCATCATGTAACATCACCATATAACACCAATCCGGCCCATAGGTTTGAGAGCATGAACCTATGCTCTGATACCATGTGTAACGACCCAAAATCCACACACACGAACAACACAGTGAAATACAGGATAACTTTTTTTTTTGACTTGCTTGACACATAACATGACGCAACATGTCGTCACCAAGGATACAACTAACACTGTGAACAACTTGATACAAGGATGGCCATAAAGGCAGCACGGAAATGTTCACACCTATCAAGGACAATTTACTTTTCTTTTGTGAAAGGACATGGCAAAAGACCAACCACATTACATAGTTATAGCTGAAGACATCCCACTGTGAAAATCTTCTTAAGATTACTGATTTACTAGAGACATCTTACAATTCTTAGCTTACATTCTAGAAGGTTCATGATATGTTTCATACCATTCTTCTTATAGGATTAAATTTCTTTTCTTTTATAGAACTTGAGGACTATCCTAGGATCACCTATAATATGAAAATTCCTTTATCAATTTGTTTACAAAACTAGGAGGTAAGCATTCCACAAGGCTATCTATCTAAACCCCCACTACTCGAAACTCATTTCATACCCACATTGCATAAGGAGGCAAGCATAAGATGAAAAGGAGAGGAGTATCGTTAAGGTTCGTAACCCTAATCATCTTTGATCAAGAATTAAAAATTTATCATAGCTTTGACAAGGACTACAAGGTACCATGGTAATGGTTAGAGAGAGAAGATAATTTATTTTATTATGATCTATTTAGTTATTAACCGCTCTTTTAATGAGTCTTAAGAGTTCAATTGAATTTTGGTAAAAGCTTCATTTAGAAATCATCTTGATTAAGTTCGTCAGGGATACACAGGGGTTCCCAACATGGAAGCATTATACTTAATGTGTTTTTATTCAAACTCCCGTACTAGATAAGATCTACCGATATCCCCAAAAGCCAACAGTGATATTACTTTTTAAAATTAATTAACGTTTCCCAACAAGAGGACAATGTTTAATCCATAGCTTAAGGTTAGCAATGGTAGGTTTTTTTTTTTTTTTTTTTTCATCGTTAGATAAACACTTTCTTTCCAATTAAAGACTCTTAATTTTATCAACCAAATACAACTTCATTATTATCTTCTTTATTTATTCATCTATGTATTCCTCTTCTTTTATCTTTGATTATCTTTAGAAAAAGGGGATTTCAACCCACTAAAATATGCCTAGAAAACATTGATACTAGTACCATGGAGGGTTACTAAACCAATAAGCATTATGACCTGAAAGAAGAAATTATCGTTATTTAGCAAGAACGCAAACCACGGTTATAACATTTCCATTCAACTAGGCACATGAACCAAAGGAGTCAAGAGATTGGATTTCACTTGGGTCAAGAACAAGAAGGTAACAAAATAAGCCAAGCCATGCTACAAAATTTCCATGACTGTAAATGATATCACCAAAAGAATACTCATAACAAGGTCAAGATTGAATATTATTTCTCACAAAGGTAATTTACCAGTTAACCTACAGAAGGACAAGACAACATCATCACGAAATTTCGTAACAACCCAAGGCAAGAGGTTTTCTAAACTCCTTTCGCAAGCACTATTACAAAAATTTACCTCACATTGGACATTTTTACAAGGAACTTCATAAATTGCACTTGATGAAACCTTTACAACTCTTTCCTTTAATCTACTCGCATAATCCATCTCGCACAAATACTAGCTGGAATCGGTTCGTGAGAACTGAGCATGTTAAGGCTACTCATTGCAACAAGATAGCTAACATTTAACAATATCAAGAAAGGAAAGTTCTAATTCAAAAATGGATTAAAACACAACCCACAACTCCAAAATTATTCGCATGAGAAAGAAATCTAAACCATCCAAATAAGGAGAAAGTCAAAATACCAAAGAAGAACAAAATCACATAAATCAAGGCAAGACCTTATGGGTTAGGAACAAGAAGGTCAAGAGTGTTGATATCTCCTTCATGTAATCCTATGGATTACGTGATTGGAATCCAAAACTTACTCCATCCAACTAAAGGGGTCCAAGAGAAGACAAAACATACTAATTATGATCGTAGGCATGAAACAAAACGACGTTATCCAAATCTCCCAGGGGGAGGCTTCATAGCAATAATTAGGGTTCGACGCCCTTAAAAGAAAAACAACTATAGTTTCAGTTTTAACCAAGGAGTTTTACCACTACCTTCTTATAGGATTTCTTAAACGTAGGACTAGTTAACAATACAAAACCACTCTTCCAAAAGCGTACAAGGGAGACACAAAAAGGGCCATTATTCTACCAACAAACCTTATCCTAAACGTCAACTTCTACATAATATAAGGAAGGCTAAACCCAAAAGTCGTTAATAATTTTTATATATTTCCGACAATGTCAATAAGTATTAAAATAAAAATTGATTTCCTTAACAAGGCCACAAAATGGGACCTTTTAGTAACCAAGTTTGAAGTATAAGATATTCGAGTTTGAAAACAAAGGGATTCGATACACAGAGGGTAAAACACCAACGATGCCCCGGACTCAAAAGACCTACCACGAGTGCAAGCACAAAAAAAAGAACCAACACACATATCCATCGTGAAGGTTACGCGGTGTGTCGAGCCTAGAAGTTCTATGAGCTCCTGGCCAATGGTATAGAAGATGGAAATTTTACCCGATCCATGTGGGCTTATCAAGGACATGTCTAGAAAATATCAAACAGATGAACATAATAACCACCTATTATATTATCACTGTAATCAGTTGTCATCTAACAGGAAATGAGTTCACGAGTCCAATACCATGGATTCACCTACAACTTTTGTTTCGGTCCAGCTATTAATAGCTTGCTTGCGACCCTTAATAAAATTTGTAGAGATTTCATTCAATAAAACTTACAATGTTTCCCCTTACTTTAATCAAACAAGAGTTTGAACCAGGTAGTAGTAGGTATAGTAATTTTCTCAACACGTAGAGGCCAAAATAGATGTCGTTATTCATCCTCTAGAATTGGGTACAAAAATAACCATGTACAGTTCTAAAGCAAAACCCTAATGTCATTTCTAATTAAACAAAAAGTAAGGAATGCCCACAAAGCTTAAACAAGTTTTAGAACACAACATCACTATTAATGTACCTTTTAGCAAAACAGAGAGCCCTAAACAGAAATACGTATTTATTCAACTAAATAGAGATATGAAGGCTTAACCTTCCATTTAGTAACCTTGATTATAAAATACCATCACAGAATTCTTTTAAAAGAGAGTCATATAAGCAAACAAACTCAATAATGTTTCCTTCCTACAAACTAGATTGCATCACTCAAAATTGCAGTAACCCATTTAGACAAATATGAAATAGAGTAAGCTATAAGGGAGGAAAGAACCTTCCAAGCAAAACTAGCGAAATTGGATCGAGATTTAAAGGGACAACCAACACAATCAATAGCAAAGATATAAACAACCACGAAAACATTGTCTAGGCGCTATTCAATAGGAAAGAAAATTCATTTCAAGATACTGAAAAAAGTAGAAAACTATTACAAGGAGTAGATTTAACATGCCTGTTTTAAACGCTAAATCTCATGGCCACGTACGTGCAGACACCTTCTCCCAGCAGTCCCAAAATTATTTCTCCACCAAATTCACGCTTCTCACCCACTCGGCGTCCCAAATATCACGCAAAAGACACAATAACCATTCGGTAAACTGCATAGACACAGGCAGAAGGAGAAAGTTCATTCTAGAGCAGTTAACCCCAATTCCCAGTATGTAATTCCATGAAATAGCAACAGAAATTTGGAATAATTAATAGGGTTTTGCATGTCCTTGCAATATGCTTTTACTCTTGGGTCTAGATTCTAGAACAAGATCAGAAAGTCTTGCGTTCAACTATTCAAACAACTCATGAATTGCTTTCCTATTTAAGGCATTGTCAATTAGTTTTTAAAGCCATTAGGATGCACTATTACATTAGTTTACCCATCAATTTGTGCGCAAAGAAAACATTCCAGAAACTAAAATCAAAGTTGATTCATGCTTACCATTGGAAGTCTCACACATTATAGCTTGCTTCAATTAACATCACTTTTATCCTCCACGCTAAGCAAAATTTCTTGAAGCATTTTTCAAACAGTTCATCCAAGGCACCAAACATCACCATCTCTACTTCTGCACGGCTTCTTTCAAGGACTCCATAACTTATTTCTCCCCAACGTTTCAACCTCTGCACTGAATAACACCAGCAGAAGAGGGAAACAAAGAAATACAGAGCATTTCTAATCAAATAATGGTAGCCCAACTTGACATGCCTGAGATTGACAGAGTGTAAGAAATCAGGTAATCTTCTCCGGACTCTAACAGAGAATGTTTTGAATCCTGCATTGGGACCAGAGCTCTCCCAAGAAATTTTCTCCAACATTGCATAGATCTCCTGACAAGTTCATACTTGCAAATCAAATTGTGATTCATGAATACACTGAAATGGAACAGATCCACCTCAATGAGATCCTCTTCCATGAGTTACATCGCAGAACAAGCAAGGTCTCAGTAGAGAACCTCTGTAATAAATTTCATCGGGTCTCCTGAACACTCTCACTTTGTCACTTAATCGATTTAGATAAAAAAAAATTATCTTGAAGGAGATACTTGGATTTGAGGATGCGTCGATATAGAGCAGATGACACCATAGTTGGATGACACCTTGTTGGAAGCACTCGGCGAGGATTCTACCATCTTTGGAGCAGCTGACTTCCCTAGCTTGCAGCTTCTTCTAACCACCACTTTGGATGGAAGTGACTTTCCGAGAATGAAAAGGCAAGACAACTCAACTAAAAATTTATCTCGTTCTTCTACTATAGCTGCAAGATTTTGTAACCAATGATCACGAATTGTGGTCGCGTGCAACGAACATCGAGGTTCATGACCAATACGCGGTTCCTTGGGCTCGCCACTGCGGCCAGTTGTATCGCACTTACTCTCCTTGGAGGCCCACTACTGCTTTAAACCCGAGATAATTTCACCTCTCGACCACTGTGGGCTGCTGCATGACTGACCAAATACTTCCTCACACCTGGCACTCCCGGGAGAAGTTCGGTTCTACGCCCACGGATTACTGCACATGCGGCACATTTTGAGACACACACCCACCCGCATGCATTGAAAGAGAATCGAGAAAATGGGACTCCATGACTCCTCACGCTTGAGGACAAAGAACAAGAAATTCATCAAAACCCGGTAGGTAGGGTGGTTGGGAGGAGGCCAAGGTGGCAAGTGAAAGGAGGAGGTAGAAAGAATCAGAAGTGCCCGGTGGGCATTACAAAATACATTTTCTATAAATTACAAATTTAAAAAGTTATTTCTTGAAACACTTCCAATACATAACATGATAATAAATTTTACAAGAAACTCATTTTAAAATACAAGAGTATACAAGCCTTCCACTTAAGTGGAAACAACATGGCCAAATATTACAAAAATAATTATCTCTTTCTTTAAATTTCTTCAACAAAAACATTTCAAAATTCTAACTTGAGCTACTCCATTTCATCAATATCCAAACACAACAACAACAGAAACAGGAGTAGACAATACTCTCCACCAAACCTATAATCTAATGAGAAGGAGAAACCATCCTCCTCATTTGTCCCCAAGCCCCAATAATGAAGCAATAAGGGGTATAAAGCAACCATGGCAAAATTTACAAGGCTTAAACAACAACCATTCACACAAAATCTCAACACAAAAAGAACAAAACAATAATAACAACAAACATATAATTTTCCCAAGCATAAAGGCTCAAATTGATCGAGGAGAGAGAAAAAACATGGGGAATCACTTATGCCTCCAAATGGGTGTAGGTGTCCACCTTAAAAGCCTCAAAAATTCTTTCACACGAGCAACAACCAAAATCTTGTCCCTCCCTTTTTCCTCTTATGTCTCCCTCAATTCTTCTCCCTCGCTCAATAAACATATCAAGATAAATAATGTAACAACCCAAATTCATTCAACACACGACGACATAGCAAAAGACAAAGATATATATATTTTTGAATAAATAACATAGAAGCCCAACCACATGACACTCTCTCGGCTAGGGCAAGCCACGGTAAGAAATGATTGAAGGTTATTTATTTTGATAAGGCACCCTTTAACTCATGACTTAAGTTTTCAAAAATATTCAACATATGATTAAGCACAAAATTCATTTTTACCAACTGAGTTATGTTCTTATACACTGTAGAGTAGTTCACTTTAAATCTTCTCCTTTATAACAATTATTTATTTTATATATATATTTATTTGATAAAGATGGCAATTTAATTCCAGCGGGCCACTATTCACACTTACGTTACTAGAACTCGTTCATGCCCTAATGACAACATCGGTTCACGTTCAACAAACTTAAGGAAAATTACAAGGTACCTTGGATAAAGTTAAAGGAAGAAGGTCAATTGAGTTCACCCTTAAGACACCATTAGTTCTTCTTGGGGTTTAATTGAGCTTGAGGTTCTATATGAAATTATTAGCGCTCTTACTTAGGCTTCACCGAAGAGCTTATCAAGAGGAAGCTACTTACTTTTAAATAGGCTGAGAGATAAATTGAGTAGTTTCTAAATTTTCTTCTCTTACTTGTTAAATCTTATTAGAAACTAACCATTGTTTTCCTTTAAGCTTGTTTTAAGCATTCACCAGAAGAGTAGGATTTACTAGTTTAGCTAGTGATATCACGTGATATAATTTCACTTTGCAAGGATAGTCTCACTCTTGATTACTTAAGGCATTGTTCGTTCTCAAGGGGATCTCCTCCACAACATATTTCTTTGAATAAAACTTTTAGGTAACTTCTATAAGGAAAATCCACCCCATTAAAACTTACATAACCCATCAACACAAAGTCTTAGAAAGCTTTAAATTAACACTTAATTCTCAAGATCAAAGTTTCTGATGCTTATGCCGGTGAAAGGATTGGATATTATTTCTCACTAAGAAGAGTTACCACCAAATTAAAAAAAAGACAAAACTACTTCTCCATGTAATTCTCGAACAATTCTAGGAAGAGGTCATATAAACTCTCTTTGCAAGAAATGTTATACAATTTACAACACATTGGACATTTTTACAAGGAACTTCATAAATTGTATACGAGATGAAACTTTTACACTCTTTCCTCTAGTCTACTCGCATAATCCATCTGTACAAGTATTAACTAGAGTCGGTTATTAGAAGCCGAGCATGTTAAGACTACCCATTACCAACGATAAGCTAACATTTTATAATATCATGAAAGTAAAATTCTAAACTCAAGAAAGGATCAATCACAAACCACTAATCAATATGTTTCACAAGATGACGAGATTTAAACCAGCCAACAAGGAGGAATCCCAATATTCAAGTGAGAGAGATATTCCAAAGATAATCAAGGTGAGACCTTATTGGTGAAGACAACAAGGTTGAGAGTATTGAAATTTCACTCATGTAATCCTATGGATTACGTGATTGAAATCTAACACCCAAACATCATTCTATTATTATTAACCAAAAGATAAAGATCAAGTCAAATGACTTAACATATTCAAAATTGCTTGGTAACAAGACCGCATTAACGCATCCTTGTTTTAGGAAGAATATAGGCCCCACCATAAATGAACAAAAATCAATCAAAGATTAAAGTTAACTTCACTCGAAAAAAAAACCAACATACCTATAATACTCACAACACAAGTGCCCATGGCCAGCTCGAACGTAGTGGTGAATCTCCTACTCGTGGAGATCTTTGTGAAGCATATAATTTACTAATAGATAACATTTCTGGTATAAAGTATTTCTCAACAGAGTCTTATGCATCCTAATGATTCTGTTGAAGTTTCTCCTCCCCGGGTTGAATGTGTTGCTAGAGCTGGGTTACTCTCCTCTCGGGGGAGGAGTTTACATTGTAAAAGGCCCTTTAAAATTAGATTCTACGCCTCTTTCATATCCTTGTACTCAAAGGCCATAATTATAAAAAATAAGAATATGAGTGATAAAGAAAATATGTTCACTCCAAATGAGAACACCATAAAGTCTGGAGCTGAGGTTGGCAAATTTAATGTTGTTTTTGAGACCAGTTCAAGCATTATCCTATTTCGTGATCAAATTTTACATTGAGAAGGAAGATTGTTGGATGTTAGAAAAAGGGAATCCTCTAATATTGTTGAATGCTTAGACACTCAGGTTAGATATATCTCTTTGTACCAAGTGGTAAAAGTTAAGTTTTTTTTCTTGATAGGGATCTCAGTGCTTTGTGGTCTCTGAAAGCTTACGAAATAAGCCTATTTCAGGCATCCTTTACTGACTGATAAAGTCATGGGTAAAGAGGATTCTTTACAAAAGGTTGGCTTGCTATCTTAGCATCTCTTGCATTTGACAAAGACACAAGGTAAAGAGAGATGTTCTTTGCCAAAGATGTGTAGCTTGCTTTGGGCTAATATCCCACTTCCAATTCAAGATAATTTGACTAATGAACAGGTTCAAAAATAAGTAGGAGATTGATGACTTAATATAGATGTGCATCATGAAAAATTTAGATCAGGTACGTGTGAGCGCCTCTATGGCTACATGAATCATAGGCTCTTAGACTCCAACTTACTTAAAGTGTGGCTCAATTGAAGGCTATTGATCAGGCTCCTATTATGTAGATCTCAATACAGGTTTTCGATGATGCAGTCTCGGTATAGATCGTGACCGATAATGATATCAGCCCAAGTATTGATGCTCGCGCTTGTTATACCATTTGGAAACTGTAAGTTATGAGACATTGAATTTATCCACTATTCTAAAATGGTGAAGATAATGTCCAGTAAAGTTCCCATTCTTTAAAATTTTATATACCCATTACACTATGCATATACTAGAGTTCAATATTAATTTACTTATCCCGATAAATAAAAGAGCTAAATAAAGATATCTACTACATCCAACTCTGCAGAATCATGAGATCATAGAAGTCAAAGTCTGACGGTCCTTCCTTTCCTTGATAACTGGGTCGATTCACAAGGAAAAAGCGAAGTCCATTCTAAATGCCATAGTCAGAAAAAAAAAAAAAGGACATTGATTTCATGACATAATAAAAGGGTAGCGAGAAGGTTGCAGAAAGCGGAGTTTTAACATGTCTCAAGTTTAAAACACCATCACCATAGAGAATCCTTGCAATAAATTTCATCGGTCTCCTGGTAACACTCTTGCTTTATCACATAATCGATTTTGATAAAACAATATCTTGAAGGAGAATCCAAATTTGAGGATGCGAATCGACATCTTGAGCAGGATAACATCATAGATGGACAACTTTTGCTTGTTAGGCGCTCAAAAGGCTTCTACCTTCTTGCTATAACGTGCCTCGCAACCTTTGGCTAGAAACGCCTCATGGCGGTTCAGTCATCCTGCTTGTGGAGCCTTGACAAGAACACGCCTCCACATGTATCCAGTTCACCTTTCCTAGCAAGTTCAAGAGACAAGAATGTCAAAAGACAAGAACTGTCTTTTGCACTTCTTCATCGAGCTAGGAGCATGTTTGAGGAATTAGAGCTCAATAGAGACTCATCAGCTTCTCTAACACTGACCCAAGTTTGAATTTAGAAGCGTGAACAACATTTACTTCCCATTATTGAGATATACCTGTCTTTAGTGTCTACCCGACTGTGATTCGAACTTCATGAAGATAATGTTGCCATTATGCAAGATTCCAGAGCTTTAGCATCTTCTTTAAGCTGTTATAGACTCAACTTTTACCTGGTTTCTTGAATAACGTCTGAGATATGCTCATTACTTTGTTTTTTTGTGTTTTGAAAAGGCTTTGAGCACATTGAGGATCTCCTTCATGTTTGATTATGCATAATGATGGAAGAGTAGCCTTACTCAAACAGTTCCATTCTTGTTTGATTAACCAATTTGTTGAAAACCTCAAAACATAAACTCGCACAAAAAAAAGACAACTCATACTTTGCTTGCAACCACCGAGAAAAGTATTCAACATCCTTTCCACTGAACTTCGAAAGTTTAGTTCCTTTTGTGATTTCAAAAATCCGGTGCAGCTTTGAAAGATTACTCAAAACCCTAAAACTACCTTCAAGTTTCCTTTTTTTGCATAAAAACAAGCTACATAAATAGCTTTGACATGGAGATAACTTGCATTATGGATATCAACAAATTTATTCAAACTCCCAGGATGCACTTCAATGTTCATTTGCTCTGTATCTTCATATCAAACCACCATTTTCCAACCTGCACGGCCAGCCTGAATGAAACCGTGGGCAGACCAAACAAGGGGCGGGGACAGAAGACTGCGAATCCTTTTTGCAATAAACAAACAAGGATGCGACACAGGAGCTGTTTTCAAAGACGCAAGGGGGAAATTTAATTTTTTTGCAGGTGTTGGTTGAGCCACCCACCCCTGACCATGATTTTCAACCTAAATCTTTTAATGTGTCTCCACGTAACATTAAAAACGATTGTTGGCTCGAGTGAACCGAATAATGAAAATGTTCAAAGTTCAAATCTACTAAATCAAATAAGTGCGAGTTGATTGATAGTGATTGAGCTTTTGTCATTTGGGAATAACCATAGAAAAGTAATATAAAGAGTCAACACAACATTAACCAGCGTCCATTACATGTAGCATCTATCTAGCTCTTAACTATAATATTACACGCACATTCTGTGAACAATTTATGTACAAACCCCTAATATTGGATAAGTCAATGGGTACAAACACTTAATTTTGGTGGCGGAGTAGCTAATTTTTTTAATGTGTCTCCACGTAGTGACTTGGGCCACGTGAAAACCTTTTGTATGGCCGCTTACCTTTTAAACGTGTCCTTGGCCACGTGGATGTGGCATGTTGTTGGAACTTGTTTTCCTTGGAGCTCGTCTTTGGTTATGAGACCCATCTATGTATTTATATTAAAATTTACCTACTGTAAATATTTTAACATACTTAATATCACAGCATTGTATATATGCATAATAACTCGCTTACTATAGATAGTTTATAATTATATAAAAGTGATGATTGTTATGAGTATATAGCATTCATAGTAATCTGTTATTATCTTTACATAATTATAAGTACGTTATGCAACGCAAGCTAAGTATTATTATACAAAACTAATGGTTTTATTACATATGTAACTAATACTATTATAACAATGCATTCACATATATCTGTCATACGTTAACAGTTGCCCATATAACAATAAACACCGTAAAATTTTATTTCATATCTTATACACCGCACACAAAGAGATCTGGACGCCACAACTAAAATGTTAAACGCTAAGAACGAACACCACTTCTAAGCAATGGCATCACCCATGAACAAGGTCCTCCTCATGCGTGAATCGGGGCTCGATCTTTGATAGCGGCGATAAAATAAATAAAAAGGTAACTTACAGGTAATTAATAATATTCTGACGAAATCGACACAATAAATAAATAAATAATAATAATAGTTATTAATGCTATTAATAAGGGCCAACAGACAAGCACGGTAAAAGAGAACATGATTTTCCTTTAACGAGGAAATCATGACAGCGCTGTAAGGGCCAAGAATGACAACAACAACACGACACAAAGAAAACACGATGAAGAGGGGATGGTGAGTATTCCCTATAACTAAGGCGAATCCCACCAATGATCGATGAAGGCACAATGACACTCCATGCTTAGCACTCGATCGCCGCAGGATGAACAGTGTGTACGTAGAATAGGGCATTACAAATAAGAAATATTTCTTATTATCACAAGAGTTGGACACCTAACCAAAAACTCCTTCAAATCCATAATATAAATTGTTAGTCCTCCCAAAATAAATCCCCATTTTCTTTCTCCTACACAACCTTAAGGTGATTTTATCCCCAAAATAAAAATAAACAACATTAATTCATTTACAACTATTTGTATAAAAATAAACATAAAAATTCATGGGTGAAGTACCTACCTTTCCATTGCAAGAAATATCCAAACCACAAGCACAAGCTCCAAGATTTTCCAAGTCCAACACAAGGAAAAACCAATCTTACAAGCTTTGAACAAGCACTCCACAACAAGCTCCTCCAAAATGCAAAATTCAAAATAAAACATGTAATCCCTAAAAATTCAAAACAACATATAAATAGAAAGTGAGGAGAGAGTGGTGATGTGGCTCCATGTAGGATGCCACATCACTTCTCCTCCACTCCACATGACATGGTTAAATAACAAGCCCAAAGCTCATAAATTGATGGGTGAGAATGTCTCAAGTTCTCTTTCCACATATAAACCATAACAATACTCCAAAGGACAAAATTAAAAGCTCATATAAGAAGGTGTAATAATTTCACCTTTTTACCTTCTAAATCACATAATGAGACCTATTTTTGACCCCTTACCACATAGGTAAAGTTGATAGGTGATTTTAAGAGGTGTGGGACAAGCTTAACGTGTCCCACAAGCCTCCAAAAGTGGCCCTTAAGAAAAAAATCCGAGTTTTACATGCAAGGTTGAATACACATCACCAAAACCAATAAAATCAAAGACAATCTACCAAAATTAAATACCCCTTAGTAACATCCAACATTACTTTTATTAACATGATTAATCAACTTAAATAAGAGCACATTAACAAACAATAATAAAGTCAAACACATTACAATAATAAATAACATACTAAAAAATTAATTAAAATGAAAAGGGAAACAACACATTTATCCATGGTCACATTTGAGGCTACACCCAAATGTGGACCTCCTAACAAATGTAATAACATACGAAAACACAAGTTGCCAATAACCAAAATTCTTCCATTGTTGGTCTCATATCCCTTTTTTTGGTTGTGTTATAATTTCCTGCAAAAATCAAAGCAATACCTCTTTTTACTCATGTCCATATCAATAACATCAAGAAAATAAAATTCATATACACGTATCAACTCACATCATCAAACAACACAACTAAATCATCACTAAAAATAATAAATTTCATCAATTTTTTATAATCCTAAAATATTTAAATTCCATCATTTCCTCAATAAAAATTTGATCACAAGACTAGTTGGATCATTTAACAACAATCTATACGTCAAAACCCAATGTGTCATAGTATATATATAAACTAGTAACTCTAAATCATTATCAATACTGAAGTATCAATCCTTGCATATAATCGATCATCCAAATCACAACATGTCAAAAGTCTAAACATCCATATTTTCTATCAATTACGCTAATAAAAATATAATAATGTCCATCTATCAATGTCTACTAGATCAAATATGATAAAAAATTCCATGCCTCCAATCCAAAGTAAGAAAAAATCATAGTAAGATCAATCTCAAAGAGGAGTGGGCACTACATCCCCATCCCCTTAGACTCAACTTCCTCCTAGAAGTCACTGGAACAAGTTTGGAAAATGTGCTCTCAAAGGTGTGGCATCCTCCCATGTAGTTTTTGTCTCATCATATTGATCCTAATGGACGCGTACTTGATCAATCTCTCATCCTTGAAGGCCTAAGGTCTTGGGCTCCACCATCACCTACCCTTGCTCCTCCACTTGCAATGTGTTCCAATCCAATACATGAGAAAGATATGGAATGTATCTCCTAAGAACAAAAACATGGAACACATCATGGATGTGAGTCAAGATGGGTGGAGAAGCTAGATGGTAGGCCCAGGGATCAATCCGCTCCAAGATATCAAAGGGGCCCACAAATGTAGAAGGTAGATTAGAGCCTTTTCCATAAAGGATAGGACTCTTATGAGGCTTGACGTGAAGAAACACCTTTTTGCCCATCTAAAAATTATGGTCAACTTTCCTATGATCTGCATACTTCTTCTGCCTATCTTCTGCCTCCTACATCCAATGTCTAATCAAGACAACCTGCTACCCCATATCCTATAATAAAGCTAGACCAAGAGAAACTCTATGGTCTTACATGTCCCAAATCAGTAGAGTCCTACACTCCGTTCCATATAACACCTGAAATAATGCCATATCACTGGAACTCTAAAAGCTCTTGTTATAAGAAAACTCAACCAAGTACAAATACTCCTCGCATGTCTCACGATGATCCATGACATACATCCGAAGCATGTCCTCTAAAATTTATTCACCCACTCTTTTCTCGACCATCTATCTCAAGAGTGATAGGTTGTACTAAAATTAATTATTGTACCAAGCGAATACTACATATTAGTCTAACAATTTGAGGTGTACAAAGGATTGACGTCAAAAATAATCTTCATCCAAGTACAGTCATACCACCTCACTCACTATATATGTGGTCTTCACCAGAGAAAAATGATTCACTTTCTTCAATCCATCCATTGTGACCATGATGGCCTCATGGTAGTATCTCATCGTAGGTAGCCCCACTATGAAGTCCATGGAAATTGTGTCCGATTTCCACTCTAGTATAGCATGCAGGTAAAGAAGGCTAGTAGGATGTTGATGCTTTGCCTTCACCCACTGAAACTCCAAGAAATGAGACACAAATGTAGCTATTTCTCTCTAAATTCCTCTCCAATGGTACAACTATCTCAAGGTTGTGTGTATCTTCTTCACCCATAGATGGGTTGAATAGGGTACACGATGTGCCTCTAAAACAATGATATGTCTCAAATCTCCATCCCTAGGTACATAAATCTAATCAAAATCCCTCATACTTCCCCTCAAGGGGTCTCTCAGACTCAATCTCTACTCTAACTGAAAGGTAGAAGCTGTCATGTGGAAGTTGTTGTAAGCTAATTCTCTTCAAGTCTGTATCCACTGATGTAGACATAACCAAATTCTTCTTTTCTTTCACCTGGTCTATCTCCATATCATACTTACATAACAAATCCATCCAACGTCGTTCATCGGCATTGAGATTGTGCTTTTTGAAGAGATTTCATAGGCTAAAATGACCTTTCCTGAGAATGAACATTCTTCCTAACAAAAATGCATCCATCAAACCAAAGCATGCACAATCGCTTGCAAGCTCAACTTTATGAGTCGATAGTTCAGCTCATAATCCTGCTGGGGCCATAAGACTCAAAAGCTACCAAATAGCCATCCCGCATCAAAACATCTCCTAACCCTACCAAAGCATCATTTGTACACACGAAGAAATCTCATCAAGTTGATGTTATCTAATTTTTCCCTCGGAAAATTTTGATCAAACACAACCTTCCACACTAGAGAAATGAAGAGGTCGGTTCATTCATGCGAGCCCACATTTCAAATATAACAATCAGGTTACATGCAGGCTCGTAATGGAAATGGAAGGTGGGAAAATGAATGGCCAATGGAAATGTTGAAGAAGACCAAAGCTCAAGTGAAAAAATGGAGAAAGGATCAAAGTTTTCAGACTTCACATTTTTGGGGATCTTGGGGAAATGAACGGTTGAAAAATGAAGAAAGATAACTTCTTAAGTCAAAATCGAGCCTAGAACGAGTTGACTCAAAGAAAATAAAAAGAACCCAACGGAAGGTGCCATTTGTCATCTCATTGCACCTTCAAAAGGTGCGATAAAAGCGGAAGCCTCCACGTGCCTCATCGGTGCAACTTCAAAGGTAAAATCCAAAGGCAGGTCCCCAAATGAGTGCAGGATCTCCACATGGTTAGAGCCCGAACAAGGCATAACCGATCGTTGAAAAGTCTAGGCATGGGAAGATCCAGCAAAAGCCTCCACGTGCCTCATCAGTGCAACTTCAAAGGTAAAATCCAAAGACGGGTTCCCAAAATGAACGTTAGGCTCTCCACGTGGTTAGATCCCAAGAAATTTGAACCGATCATTGAAAATCTAAGCATGGGAAGAGCCAACAAAATCCTCCACATGCCTCATTAACGTAACTTTGAAGGTAAAATCCAAAGGTGGATTCCCAATGAATGCTGTAGGCTCTCCATGTGGGTCGTCGAGCCATGAAATTTGAACTAAGCTGTTGAAAAATATAATCATTGGAAGATCCAATGGAATCCTCCATGTGCCTCATTATCGTAACTTCAAAGGTAGGTCTCCAAATGTGTGATGACCCTCCATGTGTCTAGGGTCCAATATAGTTTCTCCTAAACATAAGGGACTTAGCCAAAACACAAAGAAAGCGTAGGCTCGCGAATGATGCCAAGTGTCCAACTGTCACAACTTCAAGAGTGAAAGGAGGGGATAAAGTTTTGGAAACTCGTGAGGGTTTCCATGTGGGCTGACTTGCTGTCCCACCCAAAAGGTGCTTTGACATTATATATAGTGGGGCCCTTTACTCACCGAAGGTAATGAAGGAACATGTTGTGGCAGACGGTGCCAAGTGTCGGCACATTGTAGACTCGAGGACCCTAAAAGGTAGAAAAATATAAAGAATGCACTGGGGCTTTCACATTGATTTTGCATGGATAGACCGTAAACCCAAAGAAGTTTGGAAAAGATTGGCGAAAGGTAAATTCAATGAAAGATGAATCATGAATCCTACCAAGAATTTTAAATGCTTAGATCTTTTAAAATATTGTGAGAGCATGTGGAACACCCACCTCGACCTTTAGATGATCATAAATTTTGACTGGGAGCTCAGATTTGAGCAAGAGAGGACTTTTGGAAATATCTCAACATCTCTGCTATTCAACTACAACCTGGATGTTTTAAGGATGTGGGACTAAGTTCTCAAAAATGAAAAAATACGATCCTCCATTTTTAATGTTGTTAGGCTTCTCACTTACCACCATAATGAAGTATGGGCTTCCTTTCTTGCCCAAAAGTAAAAACATGGAGGCATGGATTTTACAGTGGAACCCATAATTGTTTTAGGGGAATTTAATGCATTTTCTTAGGTGGTTGGATTAGGATTTCAAGATTATTCTCTTTTCCCTCTCTAATTCTTCCTATATATTATAAGGAGGGCTAATTTTCTAGAAATTGGACATTTTTTCTTGTACCCTCCCTCTCTTCTTCCCTTGTCTGCAAGTGATTTTTTGGAGTAAAACCTCCCATTCAAGTTGTAATGCAATTTTTGCCTCTTGGCTACCGTATGTAATGCACTGTATCAATTTTGGATCAATAAGATGAGTTTGTGGATGATTTTCAAGCCTCTCTTGTGTTCATTGCATCCACCCGATCTCACATTACAGTTTTGTTATCAGTGCATGGTGGTTGTGTTATAGTTTTAATGGTTTGTGTTTAATTACAAAGCAGGTGTTCAACATTCCTTTTGTACATCACCCTTGTTATTTTAGGTTTTATTTCTTGCATATCCTTACCCTTGTCTCCTACGCAAGTTAGAGTAGATTTTAGAGTAGACCCTCTGCAAATTATATGTGTGCACCTGATTAGAGGAATAGGAACCGACCTTCATCCAGAGAGCTTTCCTAATTGCAGAGTCCCACACTTTGGGAAAAGCTTCATGTTATGCAATCACACCGACAATCGTAACCCATCAAGTTGTAGACATTCAGGTTGTTGTGATTACACATCAAAAATTGATCTAGCACTACTACAATATTTATTGTCGTAAGTCATTCCTTTAGTGTCCTGAATGCCTTCTCACATCTATCTGATCAAACTTCCATTTCCACTAAAGGGAAGTGTTATCTTTATCTCCCCCTAAAAAATTGATCAAACACGACCCCGTGTAGGAAAGAAATCCAAGGGATGGTTCTATCATACGAGCCCACATTTAAAATCCAAAAAATAGGTTGCAGGTGGTCTCTACAATAGAATAGCAGGGTTGGGGAAGGAGAAAACAGTGTCAAAGAAATGAGAGGCTTAAAGGAAAAGAAATGAAGAAGGCTCGATGTCTTCGTGATTTGTAAATGATTTTGAATGAGCCACAAATTGGCTAAGTATTAAGAGTTCATTAGAAGCCTCCACGTGCCTCATTGGTGCACCTCCAAAGATTGAATTCAAAAGGGCTGACTCAAACAAGTGCTAGGCCTCCACGTGTCCCAGACTAAAAGAGGGGCAGAGTCAACAACTAAAAGTCAAAAGTTGGACAAGGTGGGCCAAAAATTGACTAAGTATAGAGAACTGCTGGACAACACCACAGTGTACATACATAAGCATAATTTCAAAGGCGCGGCCCAAAAGGTGATCCCCAAATGAGCACCAGCTCACCACGTGTTTAGGGCCCGAAAAACTAAGAGCAGTCACTGAAAAGTCCAAGCTCCTACATTGGCTTCCATGTGTCAACCCGATGCTCCTTCAAAGGTAAAATCCTGAGTGGGTTTCTAAATGAGCGTGGACCTTCCACATGTCCCAGGATGCAATAAAGGGACAAGGTCGGGGTTGAATAGTGAAAGAAGAGATATGCCAGTATAGGGATCCAAGTGTCAGCATAGAGCTACTTCAAGAGTAAAATTTGGGGAAGGTTTCCAAACAAGTGCGAAGCCTCCACGTGTCCCTCGTTAGATGTATGGCCCCACCGAGTAAAAGGACTTAGTCAAAACATGAGGAACTAGGAAACCCTTGGAAGATACCACATGTCACCAATGCAACTTCAAAATAAAAATCCAAATGTGGTCCCCAAACATATGCTAGCCCTCCACGTGTCCCATTTCAAATATTCAAATGGGCATATATTTTGATTCAGTGCTCGAAATCTGACAAATTTGACACCATTGGAAATATCTCAACCCCGTCTATGCCATGAAGATATGAAACTTTAATTTTGAAGAAGTTAGGTGGGGAAAAATTAAAATACGTCTTCATGCCATTAATATAAGATCTATTTGCTCCAACAACTAGATTATATTTTCTTTTGATCAACCGTTCATCCTCCTTCAATACGCTGAACAAGTAATCGATGCAGACATGAAAAATTTGGGGCATATTTATAGGAGGCATTGATGGCTAGTGGTTGAGCTTCAAATTAGTTTTCCCGCCTCTCTCTCCTTCTTCCCTTTGTGCTTTGAATCTATAAAGGAAGGGTCGGGCTCATCAGTAAGGGTTGGACATTTGTATTTTTCACCCTCCATTCTTTTTTTGTTCGAAGGTGGATTTGTGGAGCTTTCCTAACCTCTCATTCAGATTGTAATGCAAGTTTTTCTTCTTGTCTACTGCAATATATTGTATCAAATCTTGAGCAATAATATATATGTCTGTGGATGGTTCTCAACCCTCTCATGTATTCATTGTTGTCTTTTTCGATCTCTTATTGCAGTTTGGTTATCTCGTACATGGTGTTTGTATCGTGCATTTCCATGATTTGTGTTAAATTAAAAAACGGGTGTCTAACATTCCTTAAGTGCATCACCTCGTTAGCTTAGGTTTATTTTCGTGGCATTTTCTTAGCCCTATATCCTTGGAAAGATAGATTAGGTTTGAAATAGATCTTGTGCAATTTATTTTGTGTGTACTTAAACAGAGGAATAGAAACCGACCTTACTCCATAGAGCTCTCTCTCGACTAAAGAAGGTCCCACATGTTGAAAGATGTTCCATTTTGTGCAATCACACTGAAAGTCTCAACCCATCTAGTTGTGACATTCAAGGGTCTTTGTGATTCTGCATTAATAGTTTTGGCACGCCCGATGGGACAAAGAAGTCTCTATCTTTATTGTAGTATGATTGATGTGCACTTCCTGTGATTTTATCTTCTAAGAAACATTGAACCTGCACATCTAATGACTCCAAAAGAATCAGAATCTACTAGTTTAAACGACCAAGCTTGTCAAGTTCATGAGAGAAGAATACATACATGGTCGGGAACCGCAGAGGGAGGAAATATTTGTCTATATACACTTGTCCCCGCACGAAGGAAGGGGAAGGGGGAGAAGAGCCCAGAGGTTTCCATCTCCACAAAATAGAACCTTGTCAACTCCTCCTCCGAGTTGGCCATTCATTCAATCAACAAGGGTTATAAGGCCGATCGAATGGAACAACGACCCAATCCTTATGTTAATTTCACAGCAAAGCAAGACACTCACCCTCAATGCACAAAATCTAGTCCCACTTTAGGAAGCATTAAAGAGCATCCCCTATCGCAAATGAGAAAACCGAATTCTCCTAGTGACCACATTCAAGTCATTGTAAATGTATGTGTAATTCATGAGATCACCGATATGGAAATTGCATTCAATTTAATAGCCTCTTCACTCAATGGTAAAGCTTTTACAATGGTTCATGAGTCTAACATCAGATCTATTCAAAATTGGGACCATCTATACAAAGTTCTTCATGATCAATTTGGTGAGAAAGGAGATAATCTATCCCATTGGAGCAACTCGACAAAATCAAGAGGGCCCTTAGTGAAAGCTTGGAGCCTGATGATTTCAACCTCAGATTTCAAAGGACATGGGATAGGATTCCATTGGCTTTAAGGCCCACAGATGAAGGTTTTCTTATACTTTCTTGAGCTCTAAATTCTAGTATTACTTTAATGATTCAATCCGTAGGAGGCACCACCTTACCGGCCTAAAAAATTTCCATAAGTGTTGAAAAACGTTTAATTAAAGCTAGAAAAATTACTCCTAGGACACCCATGCCTCTATACCTAGAACTAGGAGATCCAAGTACTAGTCGACACCCACATTATCTCCTATACCTACTCCTTGAATTAGATTTTAGCCGAAGCCTCCACCTCGTCCTCTAGCAGACGTCAAAAGAGCTTCAAGAAGTTATGAAACAACTACTGAGAACCTAGGGAATAATCTAGTAACTATCAAAAGGGAACAAGCTCAAAGTTCTATGCCATACTAGCCTAAGACTCGTGATCATGCTAGACCCCCATATTAGCAAAATAGGCCACTAGCTCAAGCTCGCAAAATCGAATCAAAACTAAGGACAACCTCAAGCTACTAGACCTTTCAGTCATATGATCCAAACACAGGCTTCAACATCAAGGAAATTATTTCCAACACAAAACAACATGGCCTAAGAATATGATTGGTGTTTCCCATGCAATCGCCTCATAACCAATCAACGTGCTTTTAATGCTTTGCACTAAACCCAGGACCTTAATGGTAAAGACCATTGGTGTGTCACAAGAGTCTAACCAAGAAGAAAATTAGTAGCAAGGATCTCAACAAGAGGCACCTCCTTCTAAGTGAAACTGTGGTGAATTCGAAGTTGTTGAAGATTTTTGTGGTACGAATCAAGCCCCTTCTCTAAGTGTAGTTGCCAATACATGGTCCAAGAAAAGGAATATTAGAGAGGGAAAATCACCAAACTTAGGTAATCCTCAACCCTCCATTGCTCCAAAAGGTATTAGCACTCAAAGTGCAATTCTGAATGTGTAGACTCATCCCAACCCACCTTCCAAACCCACTCAGGCACCGGTTGTAACAACCCATGTGCAACAGGAAAATGTACTAGGTAAGGGGAAGCAAAATGATAACTCATTTAATATCATTAATCAAATGAAGAAGACAAATGTGAACATTTCAATGTGGGAGTCATCAAATGATAGAGAAAGTGCTTACTAATATGGCTCAGCCTGAGGGAAACCAATTGGTCAAGCTCAAATGAACCCCCTAACAAAGAAGAGAAAGTGCTTACAAATACAACTTAGCTCCGAGGGAAACCATGGAGAAAAACAAGGTAAGAATCAAAATCCTCCTCCATTATATGTTTCATTGATCATTGGGGAAAAATTGGCCCATAATTGCATGATTGATCTGGGGGAAAGTAGTTCTGTAATTGCAAAACAAATAGACGATCAAATTGGTCTTCAATACAAAGTCATCTCCGGAGCGAGTAGTGCAATTGGATGGGAAAATAGTGACAATTGTTGGAGTCATCAAATATTTGAGCCTCACATTGCATGCCTGCACCAATGTGACTGTATTGCACAATGTATCAGTCATTGACTTGCCATCACATTTTGCATTGTGTTTGTTGAGAGACTTCACCGCTAATATTAGAGGCTATTTGTCTTCGATTGCTCACACATGATTTTTAGAGCATGGTATGGAGCTAAGGCCACAATTAGATCTAATCCCATTACATATTACCATATTGAATCTTATATACCTAGCCCAATCAATGCCAATTGTTCACCTTTAATTAGGACGACCTCCCAAGCACTTGTGAAGTAGATACAAAGGTGGGGCATATCGTAGACTTGACCCTCAATGAGTGGACGAACAAGAGGAATGATTTCCCCCATAAGTAGATGGAGGAGTCTGAATTATGATTCTACTTTTGCTTTGCATGAGGAAAGTCATCCTCTCCCAAACATCATTAAGCCATACCAAAAGATGACAATGAGGTATGGAAATTATTATTTTATGCATCAAGAAGTAGGTAAGGAGACGAAGGAGGAGCTATGCTTGTCTCACTTCAAGGTATGAAATACTACTCATC